>JALPQI010001442.1:0-130525 GCA_025490895.1 Thaumatotibia leucotreta | reverse complement strand
TGTATGACCGTAGTAAACATGCGCAATCGGAGCTCACATGTTAAAATTGGTCGTTTCTCATGTGACTTTGTAAGCCATTGGCAATATTTAAATTCCATAAGTAACTCTATTCTACGATACGTTTCGACATTGAGTTTTCAATAGTTTTCTTAAAGTTAATTTTACAGTTGGATGAGATTTGTAATCATATTTCCTCGCGATAGTGAGGGGAAAAAAGTTGTATTACACTTGGCGGCAAAGTTTGTTCAACTCTCGTGCCTTGAGACCTTCGCAATGCTCAAGATTCCAGTTTTTGAACCACTCGCTACGCTCGTGGCTCAATTTTGGAATCTTTCGCTAGCTCAGGTCTCAATATTGGCACGACAGTTAAACAACAACTTTGCCCCCTTGTATAATAAATAACTATTCTTGATAAATTTTATGGTTACCTAAATTAAAATGTCCTTCTGTTATCACCGTTAGATTTTGTGATTCGATCTAGCGTAACTTCTTTGTATCGCGTTTTGTAAGATATCCGACTTTTGCCAAAATGATGGTACATTGACATTGTATAGTTCGTGAAATATAAATTGGTAACTTTCTACCTACATTATAGTAAAAATAAACATTCAATTTATATTTCTCGAACTATAACAGGTTTTTTAGTTATGAAACGAAAATAAACATAACCTGAGTTTCAACTCTCACCAATATCAACAAATGGCTCGACTATTATCTGCGATGATCGGTTCAGACATAGAAAATAGTTATTGCGTTTTCCTGCCTTTTCTTTAACGCATTGTTAAGAATGAAGGGCAGATATTTATTACGCTGATTTTGTACGAGGACTATGGAAGGGGCGGTGACACTTGTCAACTTTCAGGTCTGTTGTTGAACGGTAATTTTGTATGGCGCGCTACTAACATGGTTTATTTGTTAGTAGTTCTATATAGATAGAATATGTACTTAAAGCGATTGGAATATTGAAATAAATTTGCTGAAAAATAAGGAAGGAAAGTGGTGAAATATAGAGTGGCGCTTACTGGGTCCTCGTGTACATGTACTGTACCGTATAACTGCGGACATGTTAATACAAACGCCGACTCACCGTCGTCGCCGCGCTCCCCCCGCCCCGCGCGAGTGGCCATGTGGCTGTGAGCGCTGCCTCCACGAGGTTCCTTGCGACTGCGTAACGTTTTGGCATATTCTAGACCGACGTGTTCACGGGTCGAATCACGGGAAAATCTTAACATGTGAGTGTGTACATGTTTCTTCAAAACCGATTTGTTCCCGAAACGTTTGTCGCAATGGTGACATCGGTAGAGCGTGGCGTATCGGGTCGGTGCGGGTGTATGGGCGGGCTCGCTCGTGGTGTGCAGCTTGTACGTGCGGCGCCCGACCCGGCAGGTGCGCCGCCCCGCGTCCACCAGCAGGCGCTCCAGCCTGACCGAGCACGAGCGCCCGAGACCCGACACTACACCCGAGCCTCTAGCTGCAACAAAACAATTAATACTCGCTGCTTTAGTCTACAGATTGGAATATCTAGTAACACCTATACAGTAGTAGTGTTAGTACTGGCAACGAAATCAGTTCCAAAAGGGCTTCTGATCAGACAAACCCCAGGCGGGTGCCCGTCTCTTCGCATAATGTTCATTGTGCAGAAAATGTTTTGGCCGAAACATTTGGCATATTGTTGAATGGCATAATAATCGTTTCGCCGAATTATTTTTATGCATACACATATAGAAGTCCTAAAGTATGTTTTTCCGAATATTCATATGCTGATTTTTAAATTATCGAAAATGTAATATTACTAATATTGATTGTCATTAAAAATATTTCGCATTATTATTAGAGTGGCTAAAACTAACAGCACTAGTCTTTTAAACTAACTTAAACTACATCAATATTAAGTTGTCACATCTATCAAATGGAATTAGCTATTTGTAGATAACCTGATTGCAGAAAAACGAGAGGGGCAGGACCGATACGGTCAAGTTAGGTTAAAACATTAATCTTAGACATTTTACAATAGAAATACTAGGTCTGCTCCAGCTGCTAGGAGAAAGACCAAATAAGGCGGGCTCGGGGGGTGTAGCATGAAAAAGAAAAACATTTCAAAATCATTTTAATCCACCTGAATAGGTTCGTTACGTATCTTTTGTCCCTTAGAGCGGAAATAGGAGCCCCGCTAGGGGCTCCGTCGACATGTTGGCGGATCGTATTTCATTTTAGTATGCGTTATGTTTAGCAGCAATTTTAGAATGTACAATATTAGGATCATCAAACATATGCATAATACAATTTCGGCAAAGGAATCTTAGACACAATAAGCATTAGGATTAATAATGTTTCGGACAGACGACTTTAGGCGCAAAAACTTCGACACATGAAAAATATGCGAAACAATAATTTGGCGAAACAATTTTCGGCGTAAAATTCTTATGCGACATAATATTCGGAACAATACTTTTATGCGATTCGATATAGACCCCCAAAAGTTGTTTCCCAAAATAACACATCCCAAACTATTTTATCCAAATGAATATTCCCAAAAACTCGAGTGCCAAAATGACTTGCAGTTAGTTTCATAACTGAGTCAATATTAGTACCTCAGTAGAATGTAAATGATTTGAAGACAATCAAATATGCATAAAAATGCTAAACGAAGGATATTACTTCTTGAGTGCTGCTACAAAACTGTCTTAGAAATGATTTACTCTACCAACTTTTTTCTTAATTTTATTCCGAAACCTGTAAAATGTAACCAAATTTATTTTTCTCGTTATTTTATTTTATCTCAGGAATCCCGAATTAAGTCATAGCAGGCCTGTCCAACTAGCGCGTTCGGTTCGAGCTGTCAGTGCCACCCCGGGGAGTACATCAGTAGAGCCTCACGCCGCACTGCTGGCACAACAACACTGACAGAATCCACAACTCACCATTGTTACCGCCGGGCCGGCGCTCTCCCTGCTCCGCGCTTGTAGGCATGTGGATGTGGATCGCGGCGTGTTCACAAATGGGATCTTTGTCGTAGTCCACTCTGTCGGACATTTCATGTTCAGCGTTGTGTTGCGCCGCAGCGAGCGCCGAGCCTGAACACAAACACATCTCACTTGCAATGAAACCAATTATTATTAATTTATTATTATAACAGCAATGACTACTCTGTGAGACCATGTTGCATCCTCTCCAAGTACACAGAACATACCTTGCGCCACCAGCGGCACGACGGGGCGGTGCGGGCGCTCCGGCCCCAGCACGAGCTCGTCCTTCACCACGTGGTCGGTGTACAGGCCGGCCAGCATGGCTGCCGCGCTCACTCCACACGGCTGTCGGCGCTCTCCACACTCCACCTTCACACACGCCTCTTCATCCGACAATTCTTCCTCCTTCACACGTACTAAAACAATAGATTGTAAATATCAGCCAGGTGGAGATTGTAAACTTCCCGGCAGGTGCTCGTCCCATTTAAAATGGATATTTACAAGCCGACGACAAACCTTAACATCCAAGAATTGGGAAAAAATACGAATAATAGATTCTCATCTCATAATGAATGTAAATTGAAATTATAATGTCTGTAACGGGATAGTTACGTTATTTTAAGTATATAAAAAAAATCGCTTTTTGACTTATGTGTGGTCCAAGTATGTTTAAATTATAAATAATGCAGTTAGTTGCTATGACATTTGGAATTTTACATTATAATCTATTTTATTACAATAAGTACACAATCTACTGATTACTTGTATTTAGTATTTGGTACTCCAAATACTAAATACAAATACTCATCAGTAAATTAATTGATTTGCAAACCTTACACATGCCACGAAAATGCCCACAGGAGTCTGTATGTTTAGAACTAATGTTAGACCCATATATATTATCCATAAAATATTATCAAACTGGGTGATTCACAGATGAGGACTCTCTGAATGGGTTGAAACATATCGAGCAATCATTGACTTAAATTACGTAAGTAATCTGGTTCTTTAATATTTCAAAGCATTTAACTATAACTAAAGGAATGTTCCTACATAATATCTGCACTAATCTATGACCACTAAAGCAAAGGGAAGGTACTACAAAGAGGATCTTGGCCCCTGACATGAGATAATGCTATTATTCCCTTCTTTACACCACATCATACCAGTAATGTTACAGGCAATGCAGGCATGTATTGCATTGTTACAATTATGTACTATTGGTTGCAAAATGGATTCCCACTTCATGAATAAATTCTTCCATGATTTGGTACGCAATACCAGTCAATCCAGTAGTAAATATCAACCTCATCAGGATCTGTAACCTGGGTGTGTGAAAACTACATTAAGAAAAAGAACTTAAATACATAATTTCTTTAATTTTTGTCACTTTTTCTTTTCATTGCAGTATTGTACAACCTACTATGACTTTTGTTTTACAATACTCTATTGTTAGATTAATAATTTCAAAAATAAGCTATCAATATTATACAACATTTTAGTAACAACACGTTAGTGCATACAAATCTTGACAGTTTCGTTTCAGCGGCACAAAATGTGTCGTGGTTGTATGAAGGTAATCTCGATTGTATTAAAGGAAGCCCACCGTGGTCCGCCGCAAGGCACTCGGGCTCCATCTTGACGCGCGCCGCCCCCGGCGCCGGCGGTGACCCGCCGCGGTCTGTCTCCATGCTGGCCAGTTATTAGTCACTTGTAATAGTCGTAATATATTTAGTATTCTCAACAATGTAAAGAAAGCGAACAATACTGAACCAACACTACTCCTAGCGACTCAACTCAAGCATGATGCATTGACCGAAATCACGGATGACGGGATGATATTGACAGAACAGTTCACAGAATAAATAAAATAATATAATGTCACTTTCCTCCCACAGAGTACTACTTTGTACTTGAATGAGGTACAAAAGAGGGGCTCTACAGGCATCCAACTAATTGTTGCGATTTGTGATCCATCGCTGGCTGATGTATAAATGCAAGGTCGAGTTTCATGCTATCGCGTAAAATAAGACACAATGTATGTCACCCGCCATGAGCATAGGCGCCCATAGGCTACGGTGACAGCTTTCCATCATCGTGGTATAAAAAAAAAAGCATCATCGGGATCGAAATAAAGATGATTAAACAGAAATAACGGGCAACCAACGTGTTAAAAGAATGTCACGAACACGTTTGTATCCTACATACACAATACCATAGACATATAAAATTGATAGACCGAGTCTATTTTATCTGTGGGTGACGCCGGCAATGCCTGTCAACGATCTTTGTTTGTGTATACTAGTGCACCTAAACCGCAAATAGTAAAAGTGATTAAAATAAAGCTTTTCATGTATATTTCTGTTCGATAAGTGCACGGAATGTGATAAAAGTGATGACTTGTGTGGTTCCAGGGTGTAAAAACCGCCAGGGTTACCTGAATGAACAAAATAAAGACATTACGTTTCACCGGCAATTTAGTTTTGACTTGAATTTTAAGATTTCGAACCTTATTAAGGTAAAAGTAACTGAAAATCTTATTCAATATTTGTTGTCGGATACATATGTGTAGTTTTGTGATTAAAACATTTGTATTTACATTCGTAATGTAATTATAAATAGTGGGATTCAAACATTTGTATCGCATAGTGTGGTACTTAAGAGACCGATCGTGATATCGATAAATGTATTGATAGTCAACTCAAAAATGAATCGATGTTTTTAATGTCCAACAGGTTTCCACTGGACACTGAACAAAGGCTATTATGGGTCAAAAATATCAAAAAGGCAGACGACTGGTACCCTAAAGAGTATTCAAAAATATGCTCCGCACAATTTTAAGCTGTTGTTTCAGGCAAGGGTACGCGAATAAGTGATTACATTCTGACGTACTACCCACCATATTTGGTAATCATTCAATGTCATGTCAACCAGCAAGTAAATTAAATTTAGTTTAATAATGACGCTCATGTGATACTTGTGTAGACTGATTAATTTAATTATAAAGAAGCCATCATACCAAAATTGTTAGGTATGCTTTAAGGAATGATAAGTCCATAAAACATGTTATAATGAGAGTTTTCTGAAATCACCAGGGCAGGAGCAGGTCCAGAAACTTGTCTAAATTCTATGTTTATAGTTTCTGGTTTAAATTAAAAACAGAAAAAACTGGTAAAAACTTTATTAAAAAAAAAAAAAACATTTACTTAGTCTTTCTTTGGGGCTAGATAATTGTGTTTCTTAGCGGGACCTTACGGCTAAGTGGCGCCAACTAGTGGCATACGTTTTAGGAAACCCTCATTATGACATTTTAATTAAAGAAAATATTTCGTTAACTTTGTGATTTTATTTTTATCCTAAAATGTAGATTTTGAAATCACGATCGAAGAAGATCGTGATTTTGAGTAGGAAATAAGGTTTATTCCTACTGTATTCGCTACCTAATTTGGTTAAAATATTATTATTGACGATAAAAGTATACGATTGAAGACTGGACATCACTAATAGTAATGACATTTTATCTAGTCAGGTTGGTAGCATTGTTCAAGAAAATGGAGTCGTTGATGGAGTTCACGACCAAGTAGAGCTACTTTATTTGTCTCTTTTTCCTTATGGAATACGTCTTGAGATGGGGTGAAGGATGACAATAGTTTGTTCATGTATGTCTTAATACACGGAATCTTCCCTATATTTTATCTGTGCACAATACACTGTGGAAGGAAAGTGACATTAGCGGCCCTATCGCGAAAAACGAAATTCGGAAATTTTGATGATTTGTCTCCCTCACTCTAAAAACGCCTTCGTTTGAGTGACAGAGAAAAATCCTCGAAAAATCCGAATTTCGACGTATTATCTGTGCTGAGAACTGTCATCAATGTCATGCTACTCATGCTTGATGTTTGTAATCTAAATAATCGAATCTGTCAGTGTCACATGAATCGCTTGAAGTGGAAGTAGGTAGTGTTTCATTTAATAACATTTAATGCCGTAGTAGTATTGTTCTCTTTTTTACTTTGTTGAGTTGAGAACTGTATAGTGTAACTATTATATGTTATTAGATAACCTGATAGCTGGCCAGCATGGAGACAGACCGCGGCGGGTCACCGCCGGCGCCGGCGGCGGCGCGCGTCAAGATGGAGCCCGAGTGCCTTGCGGCGGACCACGGTGGGCTTCCTTTAATATAACCGTAACTACCTTCATAGAACCACGACACAGTGTGCTGTGCCGCTGGAACGAAACACTGACATGTTGTTATTAAGATTATTATAGTAGCGGCATCGTAAGAAGTCGTTTTTGACAGCTCACAATAGTGTTGTGAAACGCTCGATTTTACCGTCGTAAAATTTTCAGTCAAGTGCGAAAGGGCGTTAGATCTGGAACTTGCCATTGCAAAAATTTAATTAAAAAAGTGTTAGGTAATCCGAATTAAAAAAGTGTTTGGTAATCTTACTTAGAATCATTAGCAGGCAGCGAAACTTTGGAGCCGGTGACGTCATAATGACGTAAAGTCGCATTTAGGTAAGATGTTTTATAGGACGGATAGGACGTGACCTCTATAAGCAAAATTCATAGCAAACCACTCCCAACCCACGTTGGCAAACTTGCGTGCTGCTAGCTCAGAGTGCAATGTAGATATGCCAAATAGAGAAATGCCGTAAATACAGTATATAAACTCACTAAAACCATTTATTAAAATCAGAGCACATCTAGGTGATAAATAACGTAGTGGTATATAAATTATTATTCTACGAAAAATAAAATTATACGTGATTTTATAATTGAATTTGTAATTATTATGTGCTTACTATTATTTTAACATAATTTTAATTTTTTATTTATTTTTATGATGTAACTAGTAAGTGATTTGGTGTTAATACTAGCTTATGTGAATAAATACATTGAATTGAATAACAATTATGACATTTATCTGGTTGTCAAGTTCCACACAGTCTGTAAAGCCGCGTATCCACCGGGCACACGGGCTCGCGAGGACCTGTCGAAACCATGACAAACTTTTAGAAAATATGTGCGTACCTACTATTATAGCAATTATTCGTACCTCCATAAAAAAAGGTTTACTTATTTATTTCGATTGACGTATCGGTAAATTGCAGCAACAGCAGTAACATCACTATTCCGTTCAGGCAACAATGAAGTTTGACATTTGCTCCATTATACCAACTGTCAAATTTTTACAGAACTTCATGTGCAAACAAACGTCAAAAACGACTTCTTACGATGCCTCTACTGTAGAGGATTAGAAAACAGGGCAAGTAGTGTATTGAACAATATATGAATAAAAACAAAAAATGCAATGTTTTATGAAATTATGTATTTTAGCAATTTTTCTCAATGGGGTTTTCATACACCCAGATTTCGAGATCATACCTGTTAAGGCTGTTTTAAGAGTGTCCTATTGCTGTCAAGTTTTCATAGAAATACAGAAATTCGCCTTCCAATTATACACCGTGTTTATATTATTTCCGTTAAATTAAAGGGAAGATTATTTAGGTCAAAAATAATCAATTTCTCTAAGAAACTAATATCTTAACTGTTAATAACTCTCTATTATAGAGTTATTAAAAAAATAAGTTTAACGACTGAATAAGTGTATTGCAACCTTTACTACATCCTAATGCTACTTATTTTGACATGTGCCGTCAGTCACCTGAAATTAACTTTTGTGTTATTCTTAAGGTTCTCTCACACTTCCTATTTCATTTATTATGAATGAAAACGAACAAAAATTTTTTTTGTCGAGTTCGACAAAAAGCTATGCTAAAAGACACGCTATATATAGGTAGCTCCAATTAACGTACCAAACAGCCTGTTAAATTTAACGGAATTCAAAAAACATGGTGAATAGACATTTAGTTATATTGAACCAAGTAGATATGTTAAGTCTGCCTTTAGTACTCCAGTTTAGTGTTATAGAGTTTACAGCACTGCCGTGACATGCCTATCTCATCTAACTTGTGTGTTGAGGACATTGAGTTAGATGAGATAGGTGTGACACGGCAGAGCATGGGGTGAGTGTGGTAAGTAAGTCACCATTACCACCCCAACTCTGCGTGTCATATCGGATTATAGTATTAGAATAAAGTACATTATGAATATGTGCTGTTGTTGGTGCCATTACCATCAGTTATCTGATGTTAGGTGCTAGACAAATTTCATTGCATTGGGAGTTCATAGCATTTTATAACTTTTATAATCCTGTTGGACCAGCAGTGTTGGTGTATGGAAAGCATTTCATGGCTTTCATTTTATGGAAAACAAGTTGTGTTGGTTGTAACTTCAACTGTATAATACATTTATACTTACTGAAATAACATATACGGTGCTCATGAGCATTCAGAATGATTTTAATGCTGAATTCCTGAGCATATTTAGACTATTTCATGTTATACAAAATTTCCTGAATTCGGCTTGATTCCAGAGATAATTAACCTTTTTTCTAAATAAGTTTTTCGACATAACTCTTCATAAAACTTCTTTTTGATTACAATGCTACCACAAAATGTGTTCTAATATTACCACACCTTTTGCCTGACAATCAAAAAGTAAGAATAGACATGACGGAAAAACCAGTCCCTAAAAAACATCATTTAAAAAATTAATTTTAACAAATTGTTGTTATGATTAAAAGTATTGAAAATGTTATAAAGTATTTAAAAAGTCAAAAAAAAGAAAAACATTTTTTTGTGGATTTTGGCATTAGGTCTCATAATATTTCTTGTTTATTTTCATGCCTAGAATGCATAGTTAAAATATTTCGGAATGCTCGCGAGCACTATTACTATTACAAACCATTATAAACAAAACTTGACAATATTTGCTGGTAATCTTATTATTATTTTTTACACGACTGCCAAAAAGGAGAGTATATGTGTTCAGCCCCTATGTACGTTTCATATTTTCTTTAAACGCGCAGATCTTCGCGACCGCTTAACCATTTTTAATAGTGTAAGGTATCATTAGAATCCTCGTGACGTCGCGGGTAACATAGGATATGTGACGTCACGTTCAAACTAATATGGCGGCCTAGAAATTCAATATTATCAAACCAAAAAAAATAAATATGAAAGAAACCTATCGAGTTTGGTATCAAAATGAAGAGCTTCAAACAACGATTACGAATATGTACATAACTTATGTGTGTGTAACTTATTCAAGAAGAGCGAGATTCATTGAAATGCAATCAAATCACAAAGAATAATATGTGATCCAAACGCTATGATTTGGGTATCAAATTAAAGCATTTTACATGCAGATTGTAAATACATATACAAGTTATATGTTTAAGTATATGTATGAAGAGAAAACTCGAAATGTTCTACATCGCGGTATTGAAATTTTTCTTTGAATTCTAAGCCGTGACAGAACTGTCACCGCTGACACGGGGCTTAGAAACAGATACATTATATAAGTGTTTTTGGTCGAGTGGTACAACGCACGACTGCTACGCAGCGGTCGTGGGTTCAATCCCCAGCTTGTGCCGATGAGTTTTTCGAAAAACTTATGTACATCATCATTTGATATCATCACAAGTGCTTTACGGTGAAGGAAAACATCGTGAGGTAACCTGTTTGTGAGTTCCCAACAAGTATTGGGCCAGCGTTGGGACCACGCAAAATAGGCACGTTAGATGTCGAGTTGCGGAAAATAGCTATAACACAATATTTAATAAAAATAGAAATAACAATGACATGTACAGTCAGGGAATTTAATTTCCTACCCATTTGGTAGAAATGTTGTTAGGCATTCACGATGCATTAAGGTCGAAATTTTAATTTTAGTATTGATGTGTCAATACTAAAATTAAAATTTCGTTTTATCCCATTATTTGTCAGTGTCACTGCACGTCACATAGAACCTCTTTACGAAGTTATTTACTTTTCTAATAAATAATTATCTACTTAAACACATGGCAGATGCTGTCAGTGTCAGTCGAGAAAATTGTGAAATAATTTTCAAAAGCGAAATTATTGTGAGCGCAAATGTTATAGTTACACGAGGAAGGAGTAGGAATTCATGAAATAACACGTTGGTTAAATGTGATTAGGAACACTGCTCGCCGTTGGGTACGGCGATACAATGCTGAAGGAAACCTTATTGATCAAAGGCAAAATAACCATCGCCCGCTAGCATTAGCCGAAGACCAACGTCGATTAATGCGACGTCAATATAATTTGGATGGCTCTACGACAACAGGACGGTTTGCAGAAATGTTTAACGTTCACCCTAGAACAATAAGGAATTGCCTACATGCAATGGATTTTCATCACAGGCGGCCTGCGAAAAAAATTGCATTGACCGAGGCTCATAAAGCAGCGCGACATCACTTCGCCCGTCAGTAATTAAATCTTGACTAGACATCTACAGCATTTTCCAGGTCTCAAACCGGAAGATTACATTTGTGGCGTGGTCATTCGCGATCTTGGTGGATACACGTGTTTTTAATTGAATTTTTTATGACTAATATTGTGTTAATTTGTTGCGTTGAAAACTTTTTTTTTTTAATAAACACCCTGGTCAAGTGATTGATTAAATAAGATTGAATGAGATAAAATAGTGCTCTTGTTATTAATAATATATGTTATGAATAAAGAACGTCCGTTATGCTTTTATTGAATTATCACTTTAGTCAATTATGTTAATTTATCGACGGAAACATTTTGCTTTCAGCCTAGGTATATATCGGCACCAGCGGCCCTACCGCGAACTTTGAAATCCGCGAATTTCGAGAATTTGTCTCTCACTCTCTAATGACGCCTTCGTTAGAGTGACAGAGAAAAATGATCGATATTTACGAATTTCGTAGTTCGCGGTAGTAGACCAGTGTCTGGATTTGTCGACAATCAAAAATTTAAACTTTGATTCCGAGTTCCCGATGCATTCAAATATAGCAAGACTGAAAGCGATAGAAATATATTTTGTTAGATTTTCGATTACTGTCATCCATTTTAAGCAGTGCCTTGACGTTTTACAGTTCCCCATGTCAACGTTCTTATTCATATCAGTTGCCTAGTAACACAAACGAATGCGTCTGATATGTCAAAGTAACGTTGTGCTTAGTAGATAGCTCTTATGATGACTGTTTGCTATACGATATTGATCCTTAGGTGGGTAGGAATTTAAATTCCCCGACTGTACCTACGTAAATAGTTTGCGAGATACGAGACATTTAACCATAAATTATATGTATGCTTAGTACATGATTGGTAGGTACGTCAGTTTGTTGCCGCGAGATAGATTTTCCATCTTTTACTAAATATATGAATAAAAGAGGGATGGATAGTCCATTTTGCAACTGTCGCACTAATCATGTGCTAATGCCATGTACTTACCTTACTAATATCGAGCATTTACATACCTAACAACAGCAATTGTGGCCAAACAAAATTCCTATACGTGCCATACAGGCGCATCAAAATGAAATATGTTAAAAAATAAATTGTATTTAGGCCCTTTTTCGCCTAAGGCCCTTCGGCCATACGCAGACGTTCAGCCTTTGCAGTTTCTCGAAACGAATTGTCGGGTCTGCGGCCGGCCCTGAGATTCGTTTTAACGCTACGCTGTTACATTGTATAGCGAAGGAGCGCTGAGCTCTGGTAGCTCGGTCTTCGGCCTCGTAAGCCGGCGCCCTTCTGGAGGACACTTCGGGCTATCAGTCCTACGCGGAGTGCGATCTACAACTTTCGCAAATTGTGGAAACGATCGTCGGGCCTGCGGCTCTTTTTAATGTTTCACTATTCCATTACGTGCCCTGTTAGCGCTAAGCTCTGGCTTCGATTGTTACAGATCAATCAATCATTTATCCTCGGGATCGCGCCGAGAGCATCTCGATAGTGACGCTCCAAGTCCTCGGCTCTAAGCGGACCTGGGCTTATTTAGATGCTGGGGTAGTTGAAAAAGCTTGATAGCTTATTTTTTTCACAGCTCCGTCTTTGGCCTTGCTTTAAATTTCTTATAATTGTCATGCTAGGGCACTATTAGTGAAAGTCCGGGCCTCTTCCTCCACTGGTCCGGGCCGATGTCTGGGCTCTGGTAGCTCGGCTTTCGGCTTCGCAAACCAATGCCCCTCTTACGGGACCATTCGGACCTTCAGCCCTACGCGGAGCAGGGCCTACGGTCTTCGCAGGTTGTCAATACTACTTCAATATTTCGATTTTTTATTATGATACCCTATTTCACCGCCAAGCGTGGTAACGCTGGGCTCTGGCAGCTCGGATTTCGGCCTCGTGAGCAGGCGCACCTCTGAGGCTCGCTTTTTGCCGTTGACTCAACGCGGAGCTCAGCTTTCGGTCTTCGTTAGAGTTTGTAGCGAACTATCGGGCCTAAGACAGTTGACCCTTTGACCGCCACTGGCCGACAACTATGCCAATGCAATAGAAACTTACGCGGGACGCCGTAAAGTTAAATTTCGTTTAAATAATCACGTACGCGTGGCGTCTGGAGCTCAGCATATTCGTTCGTCTGGCGGTCAAAATGCTGAGAAGGACGGTTATAACGTGTGGTCTCACCCGTCGGGCCTTCGGTCCTACGTGGATGTCGGCTTATTTAGATGCTGGGGTACCTAGTTGAAGAAGCATGGTAGCTCAATTTTCTCACAGCTCGGCCTTCAGCCTTGCTCTAAATTACTTGCGACTCTTGCGAGTGACACGCTTGGGTCTTCGAAGTGATAGTCCGGGCCTCCGCGAGCTCTGCTTTCGGCCTCCCATCCTGAAGCTCCCTTCGGAAGTTAGGTAGGACTCGCTTAACATAAATTTACATTGCTTTCGCTAACGTTCCGGCCCTCGTGCGGCGTGCCCTACGGCTTCGCCCAAAATACCTGGGATGGGACACTCTTCGGGCCTCCGGAGCGAACTATGGCCCTCCGCATGGCCAGCCTTCCAAATTTAAAAAATCTTCGAATACACTAAAAGGTATCAAATAAATAAATTAATAAAAAAATTAAAAAACACGACTGCCGTTTAAAAACATTCTTAAAAGTAAAAAATAATTCCTTTTTCAGGTTTATTCTTGTGAGCGTATCTACATATAAGCTCTTGTCTTATTACTTACGACATTTTGTTTCGATTGCAGTCGGGGAACCATTCATTACGGAAAATATAAAAATTTTGAAGGTTCCCCGACTGCAATCGAAACAAAATGTCGTAAGTAATAAGACAAGAGCTTATATGTAGATACGCTCACAAGAATTAACCTGAAAAAGGAATTATTTTTTACTTTTAAGAATGTTTTTAAACGGCAGTCGTGTTTTTTAATTTTTTTATTAAATATAGGCTGCACAATTGTATACCAGATTATGAATGACTTTATTACTCATGCAAACTCATGTATAGTGGGATATTTCACCAAAATGATTTGATCTTCAGCTTTCTGATATTTATTATTCTGTCTAAGTATCTATTATTTTAGTATGTGTAAAGGAGGAAGAATTGTCGGATGGAGAGGCGTGTGTGAAGGAGGAGTGTGGAGAGCGCCGACAGCCGTGTGGAGTGAGCGCGGCAGCCATGCTGGCCGGCCTGTACACCGACCACGTGGTGAAGGACGAGCTCGTGCTGGGGCCGGAGCGCCCGCACCGCCCCGTCGTGCCGCTGGTGGCGCAAGGTATGTTCTGTGTACTTGGAGAGGACGCAACATGGTCTCACAGTGTAGTCATTGCTGTTATGAGAATAAATTAATAATAATTGGTTTCATTACAAGTGAGATAATATATGTTTGTGTTCAGGCTCGGCGCTCGCTGCGGCGCAACACAACGCTGAACCTGAAATGTCCGACAGAGTGGACTACGATAAAGATCCCATTTGTGATCTTTGTGGCAGGAGGTTCGATCGGAAGTCTGATTTATTGAAACACGTCGCGATCCACATCCACATGCCTACAAGCGCGGAGCAGGGAGAGCGCCGGCCCGGCGGTAACAATGGTGAGTTGTGGATTCTGTCAGTGCTGTTGTGCCAGCAGTGGGTCACGTGGACACAGTGAATCAGTGCATTTAGCAGCAATATAATTCGGCGTTAGCGTCAAGTCAACACACAGTCATGACCTGATGTGCCATAGTCAGTATGTTACGTTGCTGAAGCGATTTTTTTTCTTACGTACTAGATGGCACACTCCATTACACCAAAAATTGTTTCCCAAAATTTCACTTCCCAAGAATCATATCACAATAATTTCATTTCCCAAATTACATTTCGCAATTTTATTCAGTTGTCCAAATTATCACTTGGCATGATTTAATTTTGTCAAGTTTTTATAAGGCAAATATTTTTTAAGCGAATGTTTGTATAGTGTGAAATGAAAAAATACAACTGACTTTTACATTTAAGTATATGATGAAAATCATATCAATTCTAAAATGTAGTATTTTAGGATTCCTATCCTATTCTTATGATACCAAACTATATATTTGACTAAATAATATTTGGTCAAATTAAATTTCAATTTCAATTATTTAGGAAATAATTTCTTGCCATAAAAAGTTTTGTGAACTTAATGTTGCAATATGCAAGTCTTTTTGGCACTCGAGTTTTTGTGAATATTCATTTGCAAAAAAATTGTTTTGGATGTGTTATTTTGGGAAACAACTTTTGGGCAAACATTAGTAAACCCCCCTCCCACGGTGCAGTACCTCAGCCTGTTCGTCGTTGCAACTGCCTGGGGGTTGTCTGATCAGAAGCCCTTTTGGAACTGATTTCGTTGCCAGTACTAACACTACTACTGTATAGGTGTTACTAGATATTCCAATCTGTGGACTAAAGTAGCGTGTATTAATTGTTTTGTTGCAGCTAGAGGCTCGGGTCTAGTGTCGGGTCTCGGGCGCTCGTGCTCGGTCAGGCTGGAGCGCCTGCTGGTGGACGCGGGGCGGCGCACCTGCCGGGTCGGGCGCCGCACGTACAAGCTGCACACCACGCGCGAGCCCGCCCATACACCCGCACCGACCCGATACGCCACGCTCTACCGATGTCACCATTGCGACAAACGTTTCACGGACAAGTCGGCTCTAGAGAAACACGTACACACTCACCTGACAGCAAGTTCACAGACTTCAGCCCGCGATGATAAACCATTTCAGTGTAGCCACTGTGAGTACAGGTGCCGACGGAAAAATAACTTACAGGCTCACATACTGAGGATACATACTGATGAAAAGAAATATGAGTGTAACGACTGCGACTACAAATGCAAGGAAAAAGCTGCGTTGCGGAGACACGTGATAATACACACTTGTGAAAAGAACTTCAAATGCAAGTACTGTGATTACAAATGCAGACAGAAAAGTAACTTACAGAGTCACGAGATGATACACACTGGTGAAAAGAATTTTAAATGCAACTTCTGTGATTACAAATGCAGACGGAAAGGTTACTTACGGGATCACGAGATGATACACACTGGTGAAAAGAATTTTAAATGCAACTTCTGTGATTACAAATGCAGACGAAAAGGTCACTTACGGGATCACAAGATGATACACACTGGTGAAAAGAATTTTAAATGCAACTTCTGTGATTACAAATGTAGACTTAAAGGTCACTTACGGGATCACGAGATGATACACACTGGTGAAAAGAATTTTAAATGCAACTTCTGTGATTACAAATGCAGACGGAAAGGTGACTTACGGATACACGAGATGATACACCCTGGTGAAAATAACTTCAAATGCAAGTACTGCGATTACAAAGCTCGACGAAAAGGCGACTTAAAAAGTCACGAAATAATACACACTACTGAAAAGAAGTTCAAATGTAACTACTGTGAGTACAAATTCAAACGGAAACGTGAGTTACGGAGTCACGAGATGATACACACTGGTGAAAAGAAGTTTAAATGCAACTTCTGTGATTACAAATGCAGACGAAAAGTTGACTTACGGATACACGAGATGATACACACTGGTGAAAAGAAGTTTAAATGCAACTTCTGTGATTACAAATGCAGACTGAAAGGTGACTTACGGAGTCACGAGATGATACACACTGGTGAAAAGAATTATAAATGCAAGTTCTGAGATTATAAATAGACCCCGGTATCGGAGGTGCAAAATTATAGCTGTCAAGTTCAATTGTAGCCAATTGTATGTTCAATTGTAGTCAATAGGGATGATGACTGGCAAGTCAAATCAGCATCTTTTTTCGAACTGTCAAAACGATCACCAGAATTCACCACTATGGAATTTTATATGAAATACTCAAAAGTGACGTCACGTTTGAGTACTGCCAAATGACCTACTCTTTTAAGTTCTTTTCAATTTATTAAATAGAAGTTCTGTACAAAAATTACTTCAATCTACATCTTAGTGATAATTTCTTCGTGTATTATGTCGTGCGTAATGTTAAATAATTTATTTTAACTACAGTCATCATCCCTATTGTAATAGTATGTCAATTGTAGTTGTCAAGGTAAACACATTTTGTGATGTCGATATCGATACTCGATTTTTTGTACAATTATTTTTTTATGTACAGTGGCGTTCAGAATTGCATGGACAATTAATGAATGAATTCATTCATAAACTGTCCATGCAATTTTGAACCCTACTGTACAAAGACCATTTATTTGTATACCTTTTTTCGGGATCTATGATAATAACTAACATTTAATACTCGATTTTTTGTACAATTATATTTTTTATGTACAAAGATCATTTATTTGTATCCCTTTTTTGGGATCTATGATAATACTTAACATTTAATATATAAATCATTACTATTACAATTACAATACAAATCTCTGGTTGCTATCGTTGCATCTTACAACGATGTCTTCGATTATTTAGCCGTGATTACGAGTCTATTCGCCTAAAATATTGATACAATAGAAAGTGGTGTCACTTCTTGCTGAACACCCTGCACTTCAAAAATGAATGGAAAACATTTAATATACAATTTGTAGAATACACGTCAGTTCCAGATGTTGGAATATAAAAAAAGCACATGGAGTCGAATTGCCATCAAGAGAAAATCAACAACGTATGTTCTACTAATATTGATTATTTAATAAAGGATATTCCATTCCAATATTTGTAATCTTGCATTGCAACTCAATCTTGTATGAAAACACTCATAAAAAACTGGCCAAGTGCGAGTCGGACTCGCGCGCGAAGGGTTCCGTACCATTATCAATTTATTATTAAAAAAATACAGTTAAATCAACCTACCTCAAAAACTAAAAGAGATAATTTAATCAAACTAAAAATCGTTGATAGAGTTTATTAATGTGCATAACATATATTTTTTTTAGAATTTTATATCGCGTAGTTTAAAAAATAGAGGGGGGGGACACATTTTTCAGACTTTGAGAGCTGATATCTCGAAAACGATTTGCTTAAATTTAAATAAGATTTATAAACCTTCATATAATTTTCAAAGACCTTTCAATTAATACCCCTCACGCTTATATACAACTAAAAAAAAATTCTATCCCTCAGTTACATGTATGGAAGGCCCCCACCCCAATGTTTTTTTTTACAATTTAGTATCATAATCCTGTAGCGGTTTATACAATACATATCCTTACCAAATTTCGTTACTGTAGCATTTATAGTTTCCGAGTAAATCAGCTGTGACAGACGGACAGACGGACAGACGGACAGACGGACATGACGAATCTATAAGGGTTCCGTTTTTGCCATTTTGGCTACGGAACCCTAAAAAGGAAAAAAATAAAACCAATTAAACTGTAACCGAGATCTGCTTAAGTTTTATGTTACATATTTGGACCAAATTCGAAAACCCAAACTTCAGAAGGTTCATCGACAATTGCCTCAATAAAAAGTATGGCGATGTTACATAACATTACCTAAATAAATATTTTGTTGATTTTGTAATTTTATAGTCCTAGTTTATATCGTAAATAGGTGCGTTTAATTAAAGTCTTAGCTTATTATTATGGTAAAGAAAAATTATCGATATGTAACTTTAATTATCGACATCACCAATATTTTTACCCCATCCCTAAGAACTTGACAGCTACCATTTTGCACCTCCGATACCGGGGTCTAATTATAAATGCAGACGGAAAAGTCACTTACGGAGTCACGAGATGATACACACTGGTGAAAATAATTTTAATTGCAACTTCTCTGATTACAAATGCAGAAGGAAAAGTCTCTTACGGAGGCACGATATGACACCAGCGAACGAAAAAAACATAGAAGCATCCCTTCATACCAAATTCTGTTCATATAACGGGCAATAACTGGATATACGCATGTGCACTAAGCTACCAATCAAAATCGTCAAAACGATGAGGTCGGTTTAAATTACGCAAATGTCCATAAATATAATTAGTCAACGTCAAAACAGTGCGTTCTGATTGGTAGTAGAAGTGCTAGGACCCAACAATTATAAGGTATTAGGTGACGATGGTGATACCGTACACAGGCATATCGATCAATTAAAGAAACGGTCAGTTAACGGTCGGTTATCTCTCGCAACTACCACTTCGGCATTAGAACAATCGGGCACAGATTCTCAGGGATATCGTTCAGTGTCGGTCGATGAGCCGATACCGGCGCCGGCGCCGGTGACGCCGGTGAGGGCCCCGGCGGAGACGTGGACGGCCCCGGCGGAGACGTGGACGGCCCCGGCGGAGACGTGGACGGCCCCGGCGGAGACGTGGACGGCCCCGGCGGAGACGTGGACGGCCCCGGCGGAGACGTGGACGGCCCCGGCGGAGACGTGGACGGCCCCGGCGGAGACGTGGACGGCCCCGGCGGAGACGTGGACGGCCCCGGCGGAGACGTGGACGGCCCCGGCGGAGACGTGGACGGCCCCGGCGGAGACGTGGACGGCCCCGGCGGAGACGTGGACGGCCCCGGCGGAGACGTGGACGGCCCCGGCGGAGACGTGGACGGCCCCGGCGGAGACGTGGACGGCCCCGGCGGACGAGTCGCGACAGCGCCTCTCCGGCTTCACCGGAGTGGCAGTTTGCTTCTCCTCATGCTTCCACACCTGTCCGAGCCCGCCCCATTCGTCAATGTAGATTACATAAACCTAATTATAAGTTATAGATTGAAATTGTTCTTTAACCCTTTAACTGCCCCTATTATTGTTATACTCCATATTTAGCTATAGTTTGGTTGAATCAAAGGTTGGCTGTTAAAGGTTTATTTTAATATTAGTGCATAAATTTAGTGTAGAGAGATGTAATGTAGGTAGTCATGATTATTGATAAATCAGCTATGTGGGTACTCTCGCAGTTCGCAAATAAATGGCGTAAGAACAAGCGTGTCGTTTTATTACAAACCTTTTGCAGTCTCTTTATTTCTGCTACAGTATTATTTGCAGAGTCCAATGAAAGTGGTACATCTTCTACTGAGGTATTTTCTGGCATGGCATTATTTAAACTATTGTTATTTATCTGTTCAACTTGATCGCCAATTTCCATCTGCTGGTCATCATTGTTTTGCACAGTTTCTAGTTCATTTCCTGGATCATCATGAGTTTCAGGTATACTGTTATGTACACTCTTGTCCAAGCCCTCCGCAACAGAAAGGACGGTCATGTGATTTTTATAATGCCGATCTGTTGGCCATGTTGTTTCGTCCTCTCTAAGGAAAGTTGGGCCATTGAACCAAAGTTCTTTGGATTGACTCCATCTATCAGGTCTTGTGGCAACATCAGCTGGATTCATCTTCGTGTTAATATAGTATAACTCTGCGTCCATTTGATTTCTCTTAATCTCTTCTACCCTGTTTGTTACAAAGGGTGGTAACAATTTGTCTGACCTCATCCATCCATGAACGACTAAACTATCAGTCCACAGCATTTCTTTACTTATTGGAAGAGATAGGTTTTCTCTAACATATTTCAAGAGTCTACTTGCTATAAGTAAACCAAGTAACTCCAATTTCGGAATATGAAGCTTACTGGCGTCTTCACCTTTAGCTATTCTTGATTTCCCCATCAAGAACGACACTAACGTTCCTTGGTTATTTTTTGCTGTAAGGTAGATTACCGCAGCATATCCAGCCTTTGAAGCGTCAGAAAAACAATTTAACTCGTACTTTGTCTCTAATTCTGGACTGACATTGACACATCTCGGTATATTTAGGTTCACAGCCGTTATTAATGTATCCAATATCTCCTGCATTGACTGCATCAGGTCATCAGGTAGATTGGTGTCCCATTTATGCTTTTGTTCGCAGATATTCCTAAACAGAATCTTCAAGGGTAATGTTAATGGACAAATGAATCCGCAGGGATCATATATCCGAGCTAAAGTACTAAGAACCTTTCTCTTAGTATTGATTGTTGCCTCTCTGTCAAAGTGTTGATCGGTAATTTTCAATTTCAAGGTGTCTTGCTTCACATCCCATGATAATCCGAGAATTTTAACTGTGTTGTCATGTTTTGCTTGCTGTTCTGAAGGTATAAGGCTCAGGAATTCCTTGTTATTAGACAACCAATCTCTCATGTTCATAGATATTTGCCCAAGAGTTTCTCTTGTTCTTTCATAAATTTCTTGGGCCTCTTGTACTGAGTTTGCTCCCGTTACCAGGTTGTCTACGTAACAATTATTAGCTATCTCTTTCAGTAAGCTTCCATCCGTTTGCGACATGTGGTATCTAATAGTGGCTGTCAGAAGAAATGGACTTGAAATTATGCCAAATGGAACCCTGCAAAAACGCAAGTATAACAGGTTCTCTCCCGTTATCTCTTTTGTGATGTCTTTGACCCATAAGAACCTTGTCACCTCACGGTCTCTCTCCTGAAGTCCCACCTGTAGGAATGCCTTCTCTATGTCGGCAACAATTCCTATTTTCTTTGTCCTGAATTTCAGAAGAAGGGCAGTGAGATCCTCAAGCATAGAGGGTCCACTATAGAGACATTCATTGAGGCTCTTCATGCCCATTCCTCTCATAGAAGCGTCGTAAACAATTCTTCCACGTTTCCCTTCATTTTTTACAATATGATGAGCAAGATAATGTACAGGGTGTCCCACTTCATTTATATGTGGGTCAACTATTTCAATAATATGTCCGTTTAGCTGTTCCTTGAGAATGTCATCATATTCTTGTAGCATGGTTGAATCTAATCTATTGACTAAACTCTTTAATCTCCCCAATGCCATTCCAAAATTTACAGGAAGCTGAGGAGGGTATTCTATCCATGGCCATGTCACTTCATAACGTCCGTTTTTGTATTGTATGGTGTCATTGAAGTGTTTTACTGCTTCCTCTTGTCTAGTGGCTTTGGGAGAATCATTTATGCCAATACATTCGAGAGACCATAGAAACTTAATATCTATGTTTCTAAGAGGCAAGTCCGGTTCAGTGAAATAAGGGCAACTTGAATTATGACAGTGGCAGTAAGTATTCACAGTTAAAATATTCTCTTCAACAGTATTGCATTTACGATCTGCCCCTCCAGAGTACAGCCAACCAAAATCGGTATCAATCAAATAAAGATTTTCTTCAAGATGAATCCTTGCATGACGTCTGAAACCTTCATAATAATCATTCCCTATTAGGAGGTCCACATTTTTTCCAACAGAATCATCATCAGCCACTAGATCCACCATTGAGTGTTCAAATTTAGCTATTGGTAATTTTTCTGTAATATGTGTAACAATATTTACTCTTACTTGTTTTTCGATGCCACGTTTGGTTTCTATCATAATGTCTACTGAAGGACTCAACATCTCCTTAGGGATAGATTCTCCAAATGTGAACACCAAGAGTCGTTCCTCACTATCTGGTAATAGCTGTAATTTTGAGGCAATCCTTGCAGTAATGTAACTTCTTTGTGAGCCGCTGTCTAAAACAAGTCTGCACTTAAGTTTAGTTGTTTGACTATTGTTGAGGTTGAAGACTTGTGCCACTGCCGTCTGTAAAAAATTGTATTTCATTTTATTTGCAATATAGCAGTTAACCATGGAATGTCCGCTAACAGGAGCATTTACCTCACCTTTTGGTTTTGGGCACAGAAGCTGAAGGTGTCCCTCGCCACATCTATAGCATTTTATCTTTCTGTGACACTGATCAGTATTATGGTTTCGTTTTAGGCATTTGTAACATCTGCCAGACAACTGTTTTTTCCTCGAATCAATATCACTAAACTTCCTACAGTCAGCACTACTGTGGTTCTCGAGTTTACAAAAGATGCAAGGTAAACGGCTTTTCTTTAGTGGTATATTTTTACCAAGACTGACTGCCTTACGTTTTAAATCTTTTCTTTGTCTGAATTTGGATACCGGATGCTCAGCTCTTGTTTGGAGGACCTCGGTTGTAATTAAATCTTGCTTGGGTTCTAATATCTTTGGAATAGGCTGGGTCTGAGCCTTCTCCATGGCTACTACTATATCTTTTAGAATTCGTCTTACTGTTGTGGTGGAATTATCCTTCGACTGTTGGGGTGTGAGGTGGTACTGGTGCAGGACCTGTTCCGGGAATTTGGAAAGTATAGAAGCACGTAAATGGTTTCCGGTTGTATCTTCACCTAGCTTCTCCAGTACCCGCAGGTGTCGCTCAACCTCATCTAATGTACGCCTACAACTAATTGATGTATACTCTGCACGTCCCAAATTGGTTATCGCAGTGTAGTGTACATCAATTAGCGCATCGTTACACCCATACCTTGACTTGAGAGTTTCAATTGCAATGGCATAGTTACGGTTTGTGATGGTGATACCAGCTACGGCTTCCAACGCTTCACCTTCTAAACTACTTAAGAGGTAGTTCAATTTGTCAGCCTCGGCCATAGGTTGGTTGTCGATGTTCGATACAAATCGATCCCAAAATTCCGACCATCTCAACTGGTCCCCGCTAAATTTAGGCAATTGCAATTTCGGTAGTTTAATGTTTATTTTTCTTTCCTCCACTGTTTCTGTCACTTTTGCCATGGAAGACTCTATATTCATGATTAAATCTTCTGCCTTTAGTTGGAGCTCCATGGCAGCTGTGACTGTATCAGGATTTGGGCTTACTGATGTAGACGAATAATGTCTTACTTCCTTCTCAAGTTTCTCGATAAGAGATTTTAATTGATGGATGGTAGTAGCTGCGCATTCGATAATGAGGTTGCCTTCTTCCGTTGACTTTATGCTTTCTATGTAAGCACTTAACTTGTCCTGCCTCATTATGACAATACTCTTTAGTATGTCATCCATTGTCCCTTTACGAACTGAAATTTTATAAAACAACATTTACTATTCCTATCGTAGAATACAGCAAAGCGTCATTACCTCGTGCTCGTAAATCATGAACTCATGATGCAGTTATATTTACCTTGATCCGTGATATATTTCCGCTACTAATAGTCTATTAGCACTGACACAATCAAATATATCCTTTAAAAACACTACTTTTGTTTATTTTCAATCGATATTTTCAATTTTAAACAAGTTTGAAACATTTTCATCAAGTTGAAAATTTTCACATCACGACCATCAAACTACAAAATCGGCGGTAATTCGAAATCTTATTGTAGTGTTGTACGCTTGACTTACATTTCACCGATTTTATCCATTCGTTCGTTCAATTAGTAAAAACTAGAATCTCATCATCAGACAACTTATCGTTTATTTGAGAATAATATTAATACTTAATAAGATTAATGATTAATAATAAAAATCATCACCATTAATATCATTGAAACATTAGTTACGTCTCAAGTATCGCTCTTTCGATTCGATAAAAACCGATTGCGCCGCACTAAAACCATAGACAATCGAAATGGGTTTAAAACATAATGCGTACTATGCACGATTTACTATCGATAACTTAAGCTTCAGATACACTCGCTACCTAAATATACAGTAATAAGTACAAATCGTCAACATTTCTTAATATTAAAAATAAGTAGTAATAGTACTCAGTTTCGTTTCTTTATTAATACACAATACATAATAATTATTCATTAACATCAATCAAGCATGATAAAGTTCTTCGTTTTATTAGTGATTTTGATAAAATGAACCATGTGCTTTAGCTCATTTATATCAATATCCCAGCATCTCCACCAAAATGTCGCCCCCCATACATTGAATGAATGAAATATCACATACACGTGTGGGCGACATAAGTATACTAATTACACATAAGATCTCATTAGAATGGAAAGATGAGTCGACCAATTAATTCCACTCTTTACTTAGTTATGTATATACGGATAAAATGAGGTCTTGCCTCTCTCTTGTGACTATGTCACTATCATGCTTGATTCAGTTTAACCTGGTGCCTTTCCATCTCTTATCCCTTTATGGTTGCAACCCACATTATATGCAAGGGACTCTCATAACTATTGATGGCTATGCACCTGCAGTTGGGCAACGGTCGACTTGCTCTGGTCTAGACAGGGCATGTCCCTGGTGACTCTAGTCTTATTTTTCACATCAGTCACTTAGCCAGACGGGGGGGCTAGGCCCCCCCGGAGACCTCCACCTTCCCCATAGTCTCGCCACGGTTGCTCCAACTCAGTCGACCGTGCCCTGTGTGTTCCCGGACACACCTCTTATACATGGGAGCTTCGGGCTTCCCTGTCCAATGTCCTTGACTACCATGTGTGCTGTGCACTGCAAGATTGGACTACTACACAACGGAAAGTACGATATGATTCAACCGTCTCCTCATCTTTCCACCTTATGATGCACGTTTATGTCGACAAGATAATATTGCAATCAAACACTCACCTGAGTTGTTCTCTAATGGGGTCTGGGCCTCCTAGGAGCTCGTAGCTCCTAACATGTACTTTTCTCTCCTTCTTTTACCTTTTCGTTTCGTGTCCGCCGCCACTCTCTCCCGCCATTTCCTTTTTCACCGTATCAACCAGAAAAAAGTTAGTCAAAGACAAGAGTGGTGTTACCACATTCCAAAATATAGATTGACATTACTAACGAAATGTTGATACATACCGACTTTTGTATGGCGTTTCGCGCTCCGCGCGACAATAATCAAAATTAAGCGAAGCGAAAACCCGACCGACGCGTTTCACGTTTCCCGCGCTTTTTTCTTCTAGAAGGCTTAGTTCTCGAGATAAATTAGTTAAAAAGGCCGTATACACATCAATTTTGCAAGAGTTCCTAATCTAAAAGGCGACTTTTGACCTATTCAAAGCTAAAAGGACGTATATGCTAGCTATACGTCTTTTTAACCTTTAACAAGAACCTAATATTATTCACAGTGTCTAGCCTAAAAGAACGTATAAGACAAATACAAAGCTAAAAAGACGTATAACCTTCAATACGTTCTTTTAGGATAGTATCGGTACCACAGCATTGGATCTGACTCTAGTCTAAAACATCGTATAACGTTTTCTTTGGATAAAAATGTCGTATACGTAATTTTACCTTAGCATCACTTTACTACTTTTCTTTCACGGCACTAATCTATCAATACGTATTACTGTTATACGTTCTTTTTAGTCTGTACAGAGTTCGTAATTATTCGATGTATACATGTAAAATGGCCGTGATTGTCACAAACTAGTTGATAAATCCGTATATTAGAACTAATCAATGAAGACGTAATTGGAGTGAGAAAGACAGATGCCCGAAATTTGTAAATTCCGAAGTTCGCAGTAGGTATACATACAGGTTCTGACGGTCCCTACGAGAGCTGTGGCGGCTTATCGCGCGCTAATAAGTCGTTAATATTATGTTCCTTATAATACAATGATGATAATTGATGTAAGGTTCTTTATAATATGCCGTATATATATTATGGCTGCGAAGTATGAAGTATAAGACGAGTCTAGGTGAAGAGGCCGTTACTGGATTTTAGGCCCGCAAAGTCTCGATTTTATACCATATAAATTGCGGTACAGGCTTGATATCATTCAGCCCTTTCAAAATATATATTCACATGAGTTGCAACGCAACAATACAAAGTCTTGTTGTTTGGTGCATTATGATATTATATTTTTTATCTTGTAATTTTTTATAGTTAGTTACGCAGTTACACAGGGGAAGGAGTAAGTGACAATGTTTAAAGCATGGTTTTGGGGATACAGCTCTATTATTTTGTTGTATTTTGCTTAATTTTTTTTTTCATGGCTTGGTTGAGAAAGTCACTATTTATTTATATGTCATATTTTATTTATTTATTTTACCTGCTCTTTACTTAGTATCCTCGTATTGAAGTTATATTTAAGAAGTCAAAGATTTTATCAAATTTGAAGTTCATTTTTAAAAAACTTTGGATCAAACCAACTTGGGACATCTTATTGTATTACAATCATTTCTGTGAGTAACTCTTAAATCCCAAAACTTTATGAGAAATTGTTCATTTTGGTAACCAATATTAAATTTAATTATTCACAAAGTTAATATGTTAAAGAAATTTAAATTATTTTTGTTGTTTTACTAAATGAGAAATCTCACAATGTCATACTGTTAAGCTTTAAACGTACTGTGACAAATGCTAACTTGGTTACCTTTCGTACTAATACCTAAATAGGCTTTTAGTTTAAGTAGGTATCTATCTAAAACATATTATACATGTATATTGTATATACCAATTATGGTTGACACAGATAATTATGTTAAGGAATTTTATGTTTTTGTTTATATTCTACTCAAATAATGTAGGTAACTATTCGAACCAAAGACAATTAAAGTAGCATACATTGTAAAAATGTTTATACTTGAGAATAACACAAACGAGATTCCTTATTTAGTAAAACATAAAAAAGCTTTAAATTCTTACGAGCAACATAAGTTATAATTATTAAAAAAAAAACCTAACGATTTTAAATGAAATTATTAATTTGAAACATAAGTCTGAGAACAATTTTTATATTTGTTTTGTATACCGTTTTTGTCCCTGATTAAAAATGTGTCTTTTGTTTCATATATTTGTTAGCCTTCGTAACCTACTTGGTAGCGACCCTGCTTACGAAGCTGGAGGTTCCGGGTTGGAATGCCGGCGAGGGCATTATTTGTGTATTTATTTATCATAAATCTTTATTTCTTGGTCGTAGCGGTGTAAATATTTAAGTATTACATTTATTTTAGCTTATTATGTATATTGTCGCACTTCACAATCCTTAATTGAGCTTATCGTGGGTCTATGTCGATTTGTGTAAGATTTTCCACGATTTGTTTATTTATTTATTTAAGATATTTTTATAAAAATATGTTACTGCATAAACGTACTTATATTCATTTAACAGCTAAAACACTAATCTATAAAGCAGTATATTACATGCCATTGGTATTTATACGTACTTTAAGATTAGCACACGATACGAAAATTTAAAATAAGTATTAATCTTGCTTAAATGCTAACTAAAAAGAACGTATAAGTGCTATATGACGTTTTAACTTAAGACTTTTAATAAAAAAGTATATTGTTGCTAAGCTAAAAAAACGTATGAGACTGGCTTTTTTGATTAGTAACCATACGTTAACAGGGAAATCCTAAGTTAAAATGCCGTATAACGTGTTTTTACTGCCTTTTAGGTTAGTACAACCTGCAGCTTTTTAAGCGTAAAACTAAAAGTATTTTTGTTAAATAAAAAAAAACTAATGTAATAAAGTACATACAAAAACCGTTTTTTGTACGTACATATATGTAGCTCCCATTTACAAAAGAAAAAAGTGGAAAAAGTTGTTTCATTTCGTAGAAATTACAAAAACAAGGTTTTTGGCGATTATCTCGAAAGTAACTTTTGTCAAAAGACGGCCTTTTAGCTTATGACGGCAGAATTGTATTCTGGAGGTGCGTGATTAAGAAATAATCCAAAATTTGGGTTAGTATACTTTTTTTCAGATTCTACGGGCGGTTGGTATAATACGTATTTATACAGGGTGCTCGCGAGGAACCCGCAAGATTTTAATGCTGAATTCCTGAGCATATTTAGAGTATTTAATGTTTTATAAAATTTCCTGGATTCGGCTTGGTTCCAGAGAACCGTTTTTCGGAAAAAGTTTTTCGACGTAACTCGTCAGAAAACTTCCTTTTGATTACAATGCTACCACGATGTGTTTTAATATTACCACAACTTTTGCCTGACAATCAAAAAACAAGAATAGACTTGACGAAAGAACCTGTCCCTAAAAACATTTTAAAAATAAATTTAAGTAATTTTATGATAAAAAGTATTTATTTATTTAAACTTTATTGCACTAAACAGGAGTACAAAAGGCGGACTTAATGCCATAAGGCATTCTCTACCAGTCAACCATTGGGACAAACAGAAAGATAAAGTTGGTGCAGGGTCGTAAAGTAAGAAAACAAAAAAAAACACTAAAATCACTAAACAGCAATAAACATACACAAATATTATATGCAATTTAATAAACTTACACAAATATACATAAATATAATACATATTACCTACTGTGAAACATCAGGAGTACGATGCCTGAACCTTGTCCAAGAGATGCTTGCGCATAGGGTTTGCAATCCGGATATCCGGATATCCGAAATATCCGGATATCCGCACCATTTAGGATCCGGATCCAAAGACCCCTAAGATCCGGATATTTCGGATCCCACGGATCCTCAATTACATATATAAAGTCAACTTTTTTTTGGGTACTTTAAATATCTTATTGTAGCTGTAAATGTAAAGTTAATTTTCTAATAAAAAAAATAAATCACCAGTGAGTCCTGTGACCTAATTAACGAATTCGAGGTAGAATCGAAATAATTGTATTGTATTTAACCTTTAATAGTTTTTTCGTTTACACAACAACAGCAACAAAACCAAGGCAGTACACAAGTAATAAAACCTGTTTACGCCAATCAGTCGCCTTTGGTTCGCCTACCTAGAAAGTCAGGCCGGGTCCGCACTGGTCACGCGATGGCGACCCGGCAGCGATTCGACGGCGACGCGAATTATTAGTGTCCGCATTAACAGCAACGACAAACAAGCGAATCGCGAATACCTCGCGAATTGGCTGTCCGCATTGACTAAGCGACGCGATTTCGTAGTCGCGACCGATAACAAAATAGTGTCCGTACCTACGCAGCGACTCTACGCAAAGACTGTATCTCAATAAATAGTAACGATCGTACTTACTACCCGTTAGTGAAGTTGCAATATTATTTTTCGAGTTGCATTATACACAGTGTGCAGCGGAGAAACTTGATAGTCATGGATTTTTCTGACCCGCATAATGTAACCTTTACATTCAGGGGTATAATATTAACATCGAAGAATTTATTTCTAGTGTACAAGCTAGACATTTTCAGGGGCTTTCATTTCGGATGTCTAAGCATCCGAAATAAAAGGATAGACTGTGCGTTTCCAAATTATGGAAGGAAATACAATTAATTTACTTACCTTTATATTCAGGGATAATTAATTGTATTTCCTTCCATAATTTGGAAACGCACAGTCTATTCTTATGTTTCGGATGCTTAGACATCCAGATAGGTTGTCTGTATTGTACACTTGAAATAAATTCCTCGCTGTTATTATTTTATATTAGACATGAGTCATGTCACATGACGAACCCGATCAGGTGACACATTCAAACTATTTTGATTTTATCGCGTCGCCTTTCTGTCGCCTCTTGTCGCACGCAAAACCTCTCGCTCTGTCGCTCAAGCGACGTTGCAGTGCGGTCGCCTATATAAATTGTGATACGTTTGATTGCTGATCGCCATTGCGTCGCTGTCGCATCGCCGTCGCCTGACAAAAATCAAAATATCGCCGTTTCTAATTGTTCCTAAAAATGCAATGCGGACACGTTATTACATTGCGGAACATTTGAATATTTAAGCGACAAAATCAAAATTTAGTTGCCCGTCGCTCAACCAATGCGGACGCTTACATAACTCGAAGAACGTTTGTTTTAGTCACATCGCTGTCGCGTCGCCATCGTGTGACCAGTGCGGACCCGGCCAGTCGCATATCTGTCGCGTCGCTATCGCGTGACCAGTGCAGACCCGGCCTCATTGTTTAGAAGTGCTCGTTAATCTCGTCTTTGTTTTGTTTTTTGAATTTGGGGTGTTTTGGTTCCCGAACATCAATTTGAAGAAAAATAAATGGCTACTGAGTAAGTACAATAATTATGATTATGTTTTCACATAGCTGTATAAAATGTTAAGTGCAAATGGTGTAACATAATGATTGTAATAAACTAATAATTTATAGTTTGATTATGTACATATTGTGTTGAATAACAAAAATTTTATGCTAAGTAAATGTTACACATCCTTTTGAACCCTACTAAGACTTATCAAAATTATTTGGTTAAAAAGGTTAATTTACAAAGTTGTATTTACCTTGGCCGGCAAATACGATTGGTGATAATAATAATGTAAATAATCTTAAAAGATTCATCTATCTATCTTTAAAATATTTTATGATTCAAATTGTGTTGTATAAATAACTGAATTTGTAGCTAAAGCCAAATGTTGCCTATGGTGTGTTTGTGTGAGATTGCACAGCCTTTGTGAGCCTGATTAGAATTGTTTTTCACCCTTAAATTAACCAAAAATATATTTTATGTTACCAAGATTGTTGCATTTAATTAGTAATAAACCAATTATAAAAAAACAAAATGATTTTCATTTAACTATAACTTTTACCTAAACGAAACACTACTCTTTCTTTTTTAAAAGTACAATGGATCCGTATTATCCGAAATTATCTGGATCCGACATATTTCAGGATCCAAAATATCCGGATCCTAAAAATCAACGGATATTGCAAACCCTACTTGCGCAACATGCGCTTGAAAGAGAACTTGCTCTGAGCCTGTCGTACGATAGGGGGAGATCATTCCAAAGCCGTATTGCGCGGACAGTGTAAGAATAAGACACGAAACTGGTTCGATGTCGGGGGACAACCAGTTTAAGGCTACGGGAGGATCGGAGATCGGAGACAGGGCGCGGAGCGTCAAATTTAAATTTACAGCGAAGGTAATCGGGAGTAAGGGGATCAAACAAAAATGAGTAAAGGGTACAGAGGACACGAAATGATCTACGTTCTCGAATGGGGAGCCAATTAAGTTTTAGTCGAAACGCAGAGATGTGATCATACTTGCGGAGCCCAAAGACGAACCGCACGCAATTATTGAGCAAACGATCGTACTTGGAAAGGGAAACTTGGGTGAGATTAGAGTAACACACATCAGCGTAATCTAGAATAGGCAGGACCAGGGCTTGCGCAAGAAGAATCTGGAAGAGTATTGGAAATGTTAAAAAGTATTCAAAAAGTCAAAAAAAAATAAAAAAAAAATTTGTGGTATTTGACATTAATGTCATAATATTTTTTGTTTATTTTGATGTCTAGAATGCATAGTTAAAATCTTGCGGTTTCCTCGCGAGCACCCTGTAGGGAGCACTCATATGCCTAGTTAAAAAATAAGTCGGCATAACTATGAAGGGATTACGAATGGTCAGAAAATACCACGTGGCGGAGAAATTGTAAGTTACCCCTTCCACGAACTGATCATCCCTGTTACCTGCTCCTATGATAAACTAATCAGTCCCAAAATGTCTGAAAGACAAATTAACTTAAAACAAAAACGTCACTTTCTCCAAATGCCTAAAATGGAGTATCCATGAAAACTGTATTAAATTTAGTTTTTCATAAATAGTTAGCATTATTTAACTAATTTAATGCTAACATTGATCATAAAACAGAGTAGTGCAAGGATTATATTATAATACTTACTGTAAATAACAGTTTAAGTATTCTGAGAATGTGTCAATTTGTAGTTTAATTATTATGAACCTAGCACATTTTGGGATATTAGATGTAATATAATATGCCAATGTCATTTTGGCATTTCGATGTATCGACTTTCGACCTACTGAAAATAAGTATTTTTGGAATATTAGACATTTTACTAATAGTAAGGGTCACGGTCCATACAAAGTTGAGAAAAATTGTGCGCTGCGAGTTACAGTTTTGTAATTTTAACCAGAGCTAGAGGGTATCAAAGTAGTTGTTTTTAGATGTGGAGGGAAAACCAATTCCCCCCCTGAGCGCGAGGGGAGGGGGGTGAATGTGCATACGGAAGGGTTGCGTTTCATATTTTTTTACTAATTAATAAGGCCTACTATGCATTGTTTGGTATCATTTTCGAGTAAAACGGACCTGGAAAATCCATTTTTTATCATAAACATGAGCAATTTCATATAAAAATGTAGATTTTTTGGAGTAAAAGTAAAAAAGTTTCCGTTTTTATTTTAATTTAAGCGTAATTTAAAAAAATAGTATAAGATAGCATATTTATTGCAGTTTTTAAAAATATACACATTTTGTAGTCTTCCATACAAAATGTCACTGAAAAAAAAAAATTACCTGACGCGTACCTCCAACAAAAACCTTCGCGTAATCTCAAAAAAGAGACTTTTGTGCCGGCAAATATTATTGTTCACATTACAATTGTAAATATTAATGATATGAAAGTAAATACAATATTTTATGATATTCTTTCTTTAAATAACCTAAGATTATTAAGAATTTTATTTTTTCAGATTCTATTTTTAGATTTTATCGATTATTGTAGGTATACCGCGTGTATATTATATATCTGGTCTATCTGATCACATGTATGACATATAGTATCTGATCATATGAATCGAAATGGGTAATCATTTTTACAAGTGTCATTAGGTAATGATCTCATTACCAAAGACGATAAAGGTAATTTTCACTAACCGGGACTAAACAACTAACCCAGTTCACCCACGTTAAAAGTTTACATCATGTGGAATTTGACAATCAATTGTTAAACGTTTACTTCAAAGATCATTATTATTACCATATCAGCCGAAAGACGTCCACTGCTGAACATAGGCCTCCCCCAAAGATTGCCACAATGACCGGTCCTGCGCCACTCGCATCCAGCGGACTCCTGAGACCTTCACTGTCCACCTTGTGGAGGGCCTACTCACGCTGTGCCTTCTACCTGCGAGGCCGCCGCATTGGCCATCGGTTCTACGTGCAATGTGCCCCACCCACTGCCACTTTAGTTAAGTGATTCGGAGAGCTATGGAGCTATACTTTGGTTCTGCTGCGGATCGTTGGTGATAATAATAATGTAAATAATCTTAAAAGATTCATCTATCTATCTTTAAAATATTTTATGATTCAAATTGTGTTGTATAAATAACTGAATTTGTAGCTAAAGCCAAATGTTGCCTATGGTGTGTTTGTGTGAGATTGCACAGCCTTTGTGAGCCTGATTAGAATTGTTTTTCACCCTTAAATTAACCAAAAATATATTTTATGTTACCAAGATTGTTGCATTTAATTAGTAATAAACCAATTATAAAAAAACAAAATGATTTTCATTTAACTATAACTTTTACCTAAACGAAACACTACTCTTTCTTTTTTAAAAGTACAATGGATCCGTATTATCCGAAATTATCTGGATCCGACATATTTCAGGATCCAAAATATCCGGATCCTAAAAATCAACGGATATTGCAAACCCTACTTGCGCAACATGCGCTTGAAAGAGAACTTGCTCTGAGCCTGTCGTACGATAGGGGGAGATCATTCCAAAGCCGTATTGCGCGGACAGTGTAAGAATAAGACACGAAACTGGTTCGATGTCGGGGGACAACCAGTTTAAGGCTACGGGAGGATCGGAGATCGGAGACAGGGCGCGGAGCGTCAAATTTAAATTTACAGCGAAGGTAATCGGGAGTAAGGGGATCAAACAAAAATGAGTAAAGGGTACAGAGGACACGAAATGATCTACGTTCTCGAATGGGGAGCCAATTAAGTTTTAGTCGAAACGCAGAGATGTGATCATACTTGCGGAGCCCAAAGACGAACCGCACGCAATTATTGAGCAAACGATCGTACTTGGAAAGGGAAACTTGGGTGAGATTAGAGTAACACACATCAGCGTAATCTAGAATAGGCAGGACCAGGGCTTGCGCAAGAAGAATCTGGAAGAGTATTGGAAATGTTAAAAAGTATTCAAAAAGTCAAAAAAAAATAAAAAAAAAAATTTGTGGTATTTGACATTAATGTCATAATATTTTTTGTTTATTTTGATGTCTAGAATGCATAGTTAAAATCTTGCGGTTTCCTCGCGAGCACCCTGTAGGGAGCACTCATATGCCTAGTTAAAAAATAAGTCGGCATAACTATGAAGGGATTACGAATGGTCAGAAAATACCACGTGGCGGAGAAATTGTAAGTTACCCCTTCCACGAACTGATCATCCCTGTTACCTGCTCCTATGATAAACTAATCAGTCCCAAAATGTCTGAAAGACAAATTAACTTAAAACAAAAACGTCACTTTCTCCAAATGCCTAAAATGGAGTATCCATGAAAACTGTATTAAATTTAGTTTTTCATAAATAGTTAGCATTATTTAACTAATTTAATGCTAACATTGATCATAAAACAGAGTAGTGCAAGGATTATATTATAATACTTACTGTAAATAACAGTTTAAGTATTCTGAGAATGTGTCAATTTGTAGTTTAATTATTATGAACCTAGCACATTTTGGGATATTAGATGTAATATAATATGCCAATGTCATTTTGGCATTTCGATGTATCGACTTTCGACCTACTGAAAATAAGTATTTTTGGAATATTAGACATTTTACTAATAGTAAGGGTCACGGTCCATACAAAGTTGAGAAAAATTGTGCGCTGCGAGTTACAGTTTTGTAATTTTAACCAGAGCTAGAGGGTATCAAAGTAGTTGTTTTTAGATGTGGAGGGAAAACCAATTCCCCCCCTGAGCGCGAGGGGAGGGGGGTGAATGTGCATACGGAAGGGTTGCGTTTCATATTTTTTTACTAATTAATAAGGCCTACTATGCATTGTTTGGTATCATTTTCGAGTAAAACGGACCTGGAAAATCCATTTTTTATCATAAACATGAGCAATTTCATATAAAAATGTAGATTTTTTGGAGTAAAAGTAAAAAAGTTTCCGTTTTTATTTTAATTTAAGCGTCAAAGTGGAAAAGTTTGTTTTTTAATACTTATAAGTATTAAAAAACAAACTTTTCCAATTTAAAAAAATAGTATAAGATAGCATATTTATTGCAGTTTTTAAAAATATACACATTTTGTAGTCTTCCATACAAAATGTCACTGAAAAAAAAAAATTACCTGACGCGTACCTCCAACAAAAACCTTCGCGTAATCTCAAAAAAGAGACTTTTGTGCCGGCAAATATTATTGTTCACATTACAATTGTAAATATTAATGATATGAAAGTAAATACAATATTTTATGATATTCTTTCTTTAAATAACCTAAGATTATTAAGAATTTTATTTTTTCAGATTCTATTTTTAGATTTTATCGATTATTGTAGGTATACCGCGTGTATATTATATATCTGGTCTATCTGATCACATGTATGACATATAGTATCTGATCATATGAATCGAAATGGGTAATCATTTTTACAAGTGTCATTAGGTAATGATCTCATTACCAAAGACGATAAAGGTAATTTTCACTAACCGGGACTAAACAACTAACCCAGTTCACCCACGTTAAAAGTTTACATCATGTGGAATTTGACAATCAATTGTTAAACGTTTACTTCAAAGATCATTATTATTACCATATCAGCCGAAAGACGTCCACTGCTGAACATAGGCCTCCCCCAAAGATTGCCACAATGACCGGTCCTGCGCCACTCGCATCCAGCGGACTCCTGAGACCTTCACTGTCCACCTTGTGGAGGGCCTACTCACGCTGTGCCTTCTACCTGCGAGGCCGCCGCATTGGCCATCGGTTCTACGTGCAATGTGCCCCACCCACTGCCACTTTAGTTAAGTGATTCGGAGAGCTATGGAGCTATACTTTGGTTCTGCTGCGGATCGTCTCATTTCTAATACGACCTCGCAGAGAGACTCCCACCATAGCCCTCTCCATTGCCCTGTGGGTGACTTTAAGCTTTCTTATGAGGCCCATTCTAAGCGACAACGTTTCAGTACCGTATGTCATCACTCTTTTAAATCTTTGATCGGTGTGTGTTGCCACACTGATTAAATACTGATGTTTTGTGGTCTTCCAGAACTGGGGAATATTAGACGAAAAGATGTGTCGTAGCTTCCCAAACGCTGCCCAACCTAGTCGGATTCGATGATTGACCTCTTACTCAAAGTTGGACCTACCTAACTGGGTAGCTTGTCCTAGATATATTATAGTCGTCTACATCTTCGAGTTTAGTCTCCAATTGTAACGGGAGTTTTCGTCTTATCCATGTTCATCCTAAGACGAACTCGCTCGAAGGCGCTACTGAGGTAAGCGAGCATCGTACTAAAATTTTCCAAGGTCTCAGCCAAGACCACCGTATCATCAGCGAATCGAAGGTGAGTGAGGTACTCGCTGACCTTTTCCAGTCCAGTCAAGACATCTTCCAGTGCAGCGGTAAACAGATTAGGGGAGACGACACCTCCTTTCCCCGCTGCAGTATAATATGCTTCAAGTTCTGGTCTTGGAGTCGGATTGACATTGTGGCGCTTTCGTACAAATACCTCAATATTTCGACATAGCGGTAGTCTACTTGGTACCGTTAAAGAGACTGTAGTACTTCCCAGAGTTTCGATCAAATCGAAGGCCTTGGGGGTTACCATAACGTACTAATGCGATTCAGTTTAGGTTCGGTAAAAGGGGCAGTGATACACGACTCGTATAGCCTTGTCCCTTTTTATCGACCTAAATTAAACCGAATTAGTACCGCATGGAAACCCCCCATATCGTAGTCCACAAACGCTAAACGCTAAACAGAGGGGCAGGTTATACCTACCTATTCCTCGGTCATCTGTATAACATTTACGAAACGCCAATTCGGAAACCGGCTTGTTCGGGAGGCTGGAAGTCATCGAGCCTGCGTACAAGACGATTCGTAATGACTCTTGAAAACATCTTATAAATATGGCTCGGAAGTGAGAGGGATCGGTAGTTCTTCAATAAGGCCTTGTCACCTTTTATCAAGAACAGTACCACCACTCTTCTGTTCCGTGCCTAAGGCGTTCTCCCTTCCGGAGTTCAACAACTTCTGAAGGGCCATAAGGATTGGTTTACCACCTGGCTTCAGATGCTCAGCTATAATTCCGTCTTCCCCAGACGCCCTGTTATTTTTGAGCTGTTCAAGAGCCATTCTAATATCACATAGGTTGATGTCTCGGATATCCTCAGTATAGTGCCGGGTCAGTCACTTACTTCATAAGAAATTTATCAATTATCAAATTCCGTGTGAAATGAACGTTTAAGCCGGGTTGCTTGGTTAACCCAGGTTGATGCAATTTGCCCTAACAGACATTATGGAGTATTTTGTTTACGCAAAATCGCTAAATTCCCGCAGTAGAAACGTACTGTCAACAATAAGTCAAAGCAACGTCCCTTTTTTATTCGTGGTACGCGACAGGTGCAATTTTTTTACAACTTATTTTTTGCATGGAAAGTTACAAAAATATATATTATTGAAAACTACAATAAATATGCTATCTTGTAGTATTTTTTTATTTTCATATATTTATTTGGTAATACTTATATAACGCAACAATCAAAATAAAAACGGTGATTATTTTACCTTTATACCAATAATATTTTTTTTATGTATGAAAATCCGCATTTTTATTATCAAAAATGAATTCCCCGTGTCTATTTTATATGAAAATGATACCAAACAATGAATAGTAGGCCTAAATATTAGACGAAAAATGTTTAAACATAACCCTTCCGTTTGCACATTCACCCCCCTCCCCCCTCGTTCAGGGGGGGAATTGGTTTTCCCTCCACATCTAAAAATATTTATTTTTACACCCTCTAGCTCTGGTAAAAATTACAAAACTGTAACTCACAGCGCACAATTTTTTCCATTTGGACCTCTACTATAAGTAATCTGTTTTAACATGGCGGCATTCTAAGAACATGGTATTATGACATTTGGTTGTAGCGAACCGGAATTATTTTTCACGTGTCAATAAAAATATTTATTAAATTAAATTGGTACATCATAAAAATGTTCTGAAATGGTAGAAACATTCATGAAATTACTAAGTACTCAAAGAATATAATATTTTCTTCGGTTACCGCGAGGATTACACATGAAATAAAACTATGAAAACGGATAAACTCGCGTATATTAATTAAATAATAAACTTCATCCCGACGTTTCAAACACTTTACAGGGTTCGTGGTCTGCGGGCGACTGACAATAGAGGAAATTTGATAGATCTACCTCCATCAAAATAAGTACAAAACTATCCACAAAGAAAATTAAACTAAAACACAGAGAAAACATTTCAAGGGTGGGTAGGGTAGACTGGGGTCAATTGAACCAATTTGCCTTTAACCGACCGTGACCGCTATATTTTTATAAGTAGAAAGATGTAAGCCAATAATATTTCAAGGTTAGTTATCTGGTTCCTAAATAAAATGTATTTGGATGGTCTATAACTCATAGTTTTTCGACAATGGTGAAATAAAAAGAAAAAGGCAGAGTGGTTCAATTGACCCCACATGTGTGTCAATTGAAACACTATGTGGGGTCAATTGAAACACTTAAATATCTTCGACACAATGAAAGTATTTATATCCGTTTTAATATTTTTCATTACTACCTTTGCATACAATGAGCTCATTAAAAGTTCGCAAGGATAGCATGAAAATATCTCAATTTGTGAGCATCTGAAAAAGTCGTTAAAAAAACTTGGAATAAAAAAGGAGTATACGACTTTTAGGCTTCATTGTCACTGCTACCATTAACATTTACCTTAACCAAGGTAGATTTAATGCATTTACAAGATATAGCGATGTAGAATCGCAGAAAATAATCAAAACTATGTTTCATACAAAAGTGTCTGTTTCAACTATAACAATGTTTCAATCATAACCATTCCCAAACGCCCAGTGACAACGAGTGTTGTAATCGCGATGTGGAATGAAATAATAGACGAAACAAAATATCAGTTTAAATGGTTTCATTACAGCGGTAAACAAAAACATCGTTAAAAACGTGAGGCGATATTAAGCCGAAAACATTAGCAAAACACCAAATTTTATTTAGGTTACAAAAAAAGAGTACTTTTTGAAGTCTCGAATCTCTGAAACTATAAGACGTACGGTAACCTCAACTTGTTGGGAATTTATTATTCTTTAAACGTTTAATAACATATGATATCAAATAACGTAAGGTTTTTTAATAGAAATCAGAAACTAAAAAATTACCGTAAATTTCGCAGTTTTTTACGTACTACGCAGTTAGCACAACGTTTTTTTGCTTGCAAAATGTGGTTTTATATTGCCTTATAGTGTCTAAATAACATAGCAAATATGCAGCGATACTACTTGATTTGCGAGTTTAAGGTAAAACAATTTATGATCTAGATCAAAAACTAGCCAAATAATTGTGAAGCTTAATAAAACAAACATGGGGAAGATTGAAACGTTTCAATCGTCCCCAAGCACGTTGTTTCTATCGTCCCCAAACCACCTTTTTCACTTCAATGTCAAATATTTTATATAAAAAAAAAACTCTAACACTGATCACCGTCCATAAAAACATTCGTTTATTCCTAACTATAACACTTACATAATTAGATTAGTCAATATACGAGATTAGACGAAGTTATAAGACAATATACGGGAGCACGACTACTTACTTTTTACCGCGTGAAACTGGTTTCGCTCGTGGACACTTCCGTATCGCATCGGCGCCCGTGCACTACTGTTAAGGATTGCAATATGGCCTACCGCTTGTTCCGAGTGTTGCGTCAGACGCGTAGGCATTATAGTTTCCGAGATATTTGACTTGTTTCAATCTTGACCTGTTCCCATTGTCCCCAGTCTACCCTATACATACTAAATTTGCAAATTAAGCTAACTAGTTATTAATTCACCCCAACTCCTCCTGCGGGTGTCGTAAGAGTCGACTAAGGGATTGAAGTGTCACTGAACATTTTTTTTTTTTTTTATAACGATTGATGATGGGCAGCAGTGTCATCATAGTGGACATATTACTGCGATCGCCAATCCGCTTGCCCAGCGTGGCGATTATGGGCATTTACCTCCTAATGCGTCTATACGCATAGTTAATAGGAGAGGCCTACGTCCAGCAGTGGATTATCATAGGCTGATGACGATGATGATGTGATGTTATTCATTACAAGTATTTTCAGAATGAAGACAAGAGACAAAATAAATAATCTACGCCGGTTCTATCCCTACACCTCTTTCCTGAGAAGTATTCCCTTCCTTTGTATGATTGTATTGTTAGGAAGATATCCCAATATTGGTACCGGCAAGAAACTCAAGGGAGACCTCATTTCAATACACATTTGTAGTACATCTTAAGATTCACATGCATTAAACAGAAACATACATTTTTGATACATACGGAAATTCAAAATAATTTTGAAAAAATTGCCAGTACTAAAAAGGTCAACACCATCAAACACATCAGCCTCACGGTTTATGTCTAGACTGTTCCTTTATCAGATGAACTACTGGATCCCAAGCTGGTGGTACCTAGAGATAAGCTTCTTTCTATCCTATTAAAGTTTGGATATTTCATTATCTCAATGGCCTCACGCAACATTCTAGGAATGTATCTCTTCTCCTTAGCGAGAACCAAAGGCTTGTCAAACTTATAGAATGATTTGGTCCATCCATGACATGCTCCCAAACCGCAGACTGTCGTCGACGGTGCTTGACATCGGCTATGTGCTCCTTCACCCTAGTAGTAATATTCCTCTTTGTCTGCCCAACATATGAAAGCCCACACTCACAGTCCAGCTTATACACTCCTGCATTCAGTAAAGGAGTATTATACTTAACAGGCCTCAGAAACTGCGACATCTTCATTGGCTTAAAATAGGTTTTAATAGAAGCATGTTTCAAGATGCGGCTGATCCTGTCCGTAACCCCTCCAATAAATGGCAGAATGGCTGGCCTGCGCTCAACAGTGGGAATCTTCATACGAGTCGTCTGATTGTTTTATTAATAACTTTAACATACGAGACGATGTTACTTAGATGACAGCGCCATCTAGCCTCCATCACAACATTCATTTTATAAAATACCTATAAGAATCAATTAATTCTTTTCACCAGTGTGTATCATCTCGTGTTTCCGTAAGTCACCTTTCAGTCTACATTTATAATCACAGAAGTTGCATTTAAAATTCTTTTCACCAGTGTGTATCATCTCGTGTCTCCGTAAGTCACCTTTATGTCTGCATTTGTAATCACAGAAGTTGCATTTTATAGTTATTTGTTTTACTAGGGAGCAAAGTGATTGTTTAACTCTCGTGCAAATATTGAAAGGTTTTAAGGCACGAGAGTTGAACAAGCTTTGCTGCCGAGTGAAACACAACATTTTTCACCACACTAGAGCGGGGAAACATGCGAATTAAAACTCAAACATAACATATTAGAAGGTATTTATTTGCAAGTCCTCAACTTCTAAAAAATCAACAAATAATAAAACAATAACCTCAAATATTTATCTTGGCGTGGCAATGCTTAAAATTGAGGATAATTCCAAAATGAGACTCATGTAGTTATTGGCGATTTTACCTGTGATTTTCGGAATTATCCCACTTTCGCATCTCGCAATTACCCGAAAACTTGAAAATTAAGAGTGAAAGAAAACAAGACACATGAATGTAGGATTAATATGGATTTGACAACGTAATAATAATAGCAAGAACAAAAGGGATGGTCTTATTAAACTTTTGACTAGTGGAAGTGAAAAGGAACAATAATCGTCCGTCCTTATCACTGTGCCACTATTTTTTGTGTGGCACTTAGCATCTACGTGTCAGACAAATGCGTTGAATACGTCACTTACGTCTGGTGGGAGTGAAATTAAATGTTTTCAATGTGAAAGTGGACACAAACAACTTATCCCAAGGCTTATTTTGAACAATTTCATCTGTGTTTATCTTCTAGATATGGTGCGATGCGAAGTACTAGGCTGTAAAAGTAGAAACGAGCGAAAAATTGCTGACATAACCTTTCGCAGGTAAATATAGTGTTTTTCAGTCTAATTCTAAATGAAACTGTTAGCAAACCATTTTAAAATGTAAACTGATAAAAATACTAGTCATTAGAAAGCATTTTGGCCATAATTAACTCGGAAAAGGGAAATAATTCAGTGACTTTGTTATTGTTCGAGGGATGCCAGGGCAAGGAGGGTATAATTACCCAAAATTTTGGGGTAATTTCAGTATGATAGTTGCCCACGTTCGTAAAATTATTATAATGTATAAATGGTGGTTTGGCCCGATGGTGCACTTGCAAATGTTTTCTTTCCATAGAATTCTAATTATTTATGAGTAAATTAAATGTTATTTGTATACGTTGTCGTTTTATTTTACCTTATCCTATTTAAATTATCCGAATAAGTTTGCCCAAACTAGTTTGGGTAATCGAGGGTTTATGTACTATGTTGTTTGTGGTAAGTAGGTACATGTAATTTTTCATTCTTCTAATGAAATCGATGATGATATATATATATTTTTGAATTTAATGTCGATAAGTTACTAAATATATCATTATTGACATTGAGTTGAAATTGAGAGTCGGGGATGGTAGAAGATAGTGTATACCTAAAAGTAAAAAAAATGAATTATTTTTAAGTAAATAATGCATCTTTGCTAGTCAATATGAGCTGTCCGCAAACCGTTTACACCATTCGTCAGTAGAATCCAAAAAAAATGTAAACAATCCTAATAACTTGCATTATTCCATAATAAAACACTTTTAAAACACAATCGTACGTATACGTTAAAATGCAATCTAATTGATATTCGGCAAAGATGTATATTTTGCTTGAAAAACGCCACGTATCTATGACAGTTTAAAATACTATTTCGTAAATTAAATAAAATAAGGTACACTAAGAAACTAAAACTCCACTTAAATAAACATATTTGATATTACATTTTAATATTGTTTCATATAATAGGGTAAATGATGGGGTAATTTTTCTCGCATGGCAACAATGCTCACTATATATCCATCCCTCTTAGTGGCACACTCGGCGCGGCCCCTCGACAAGACACGACCGAACTCGTTTAGATTTTAAAAGAAAAAAATATTCGGATGCGTTCTGAAATTGGCATAGTGTCAACACTTTTATTTTCCTATTGTTTTTATTTGTCGTATTTTTAGAACTTTTCATTATAAGCCTTTTACAACAAAATGTGGTATTTAATTTGGATTTTAGCATATTGAATATAATATTATGAAAGGTTCATGTGTATGTATATCTGTTTGAAACTATTGAGTTTTCGAACGTACTGTCTAGTTCAAACGTCAAAAAGCTTATTGCACTCTCAGGCCGTATAAGTTATTGCTTTAGTCTAGCCAGAAGATTAAAAAAAAATTACTTTAACCTCTAGAGATTAAAACACAGTTTTGCGCTCTGAAATTGAAGGACAAACAGCGTGTTTACGAGCAGTGTGGTGAAAAATTATTTTCACCAGTGTGTATCATCTCGTGTTTCCGTAAGTCACCTTTTAGTCTGCATTTGTAATCACAGAAGTTGCATTTTAAATTCTTTTCACCAGTGTGTATCATCTCGTGTTTCCGTAAGACCCATTTCAGTCTGCATTTGTAATCACAGAAGTTGCATTTAAGATTCTTTTCACCAGTGTGTATCATTTCGTGACTACGTAAGGTACTTTTCTGTCTGGATTTATAATCACAGAAGTTGCATTTATAATTCTTTTCACCAGTGTGTATCATCTCGTGTCTCTGTAAGTCACCTTTATGTCTGCATTTGTAATCACAGAAGTTGCATTTAAAATTCTTTTCACCAGTGTGTATCATCTCGTGTCTCTGTAAGTCACCTTTATGTCTGCATTTGTAGTCACAGAAGTTGCATTTAAAATTCTTTTCACCAGTGTGTATCATCTCGTGTCTCTGTAAGTTATCTTTCCGTCTGCATTTGTAATCACAGTACTTGCATTTGAAGTTATTTTCACAAGTATGTATTATCGCGTGTCTCCGTAACGCAGCTTTTTCCTTGCATTTGTAGTCACAGTCGTTACACTCATATTTCTTTTCATCAGTATGTATCCTCAGTATGTGAGCCTGTAAGTTCTTTTTCAGTCGGCATCTGTACTCACAGTGGCTACACTGAAATGGTTTATCATCAGCGTTCCCGTGTAATCCTCGTTTAGGTTTTAGACTAATGTCCTCGCGGGCTGAAGTCTGTGAACTTGCTGTCAGGTGAGTGTGTACGTGTTTCTCTAGAGCCGACTTGTCCGTGAAACGTTTGTCGCAATGGTGACATCGGTAGAGCGTGGCGTATCGGGTCGGTGCGGGTGTATGGGCGGGCTCGCTCGTGGTGTGCAGCTTGTACGTGCGGCGCCCGACCCGGCAGGTGCGCCGCCCCGCGTCCACCAGCAGGCGCTCCAGCCTGACCGAGCACGAGCGCCCGAGACCCGACACTACACCCGAGCCTCTAGCTGCAACAAAACAATTATCACTGAATTCCCTTATGATTATGACATCCTTCGTTTATACATATTTAGATAACTATAGACAGGATTCTTGATGCGGTGATGTAACAATAGGGTAAGTTTGGGGAGTAAGAGGAACAGTGAAACAAAATGTCATACTACGACTGCAAACAAGCATGCGTCCCACCTGATGGTGAGCGAGATTAGAATCCGGGGTCTATAGATAACATTCCAAATTCCAATATCTTAGTATCAGGCTATTTCATCCATTATAGATGTTTGAAACAGCATCTTGGAAGCCCCACCTACGGTCATGGCTATACGGTCCTATGCGTGAGAGGATCTCTCGTCTACATACCCGGCAGATGTATGCCCCCAAGATGGACGGGGGTTGGAAGCCTGCTCGTGGCGCCTCGCACGTTTTTCTTTTAAATAGGCAAACCAGACATCGTCAAGACTGACTATCATTAATAGCACGGCGCCATCTGGATCGGTCTTCAGCCAGATGCTGCCATTCGTTGCATGGGACATCAAACGCAACCATATCCCGCTTGACGACATTTTTAAAGCGTAGCATTGGCCGCCCTACCGGTCAATATATTTGTTTCCTTTGGTCCGTTTTCGTAATTATGGTTTCGTAGTTAGCTACGTAAGAGGAATTATTTTTCTCCGTTTCGTAATTGATTACCAAAGCGGAATGTTAATCTTTTGCTTCTTGCTATGTCATAATTTATCATGTTTTTTTTTCATAAGACAACTTTAATTTTATTGGGTAGGTACAGTCAGCTGCAGAGAAAAGTGGACCCCCTGGAGTCTACTTTTCTCTGCAGCTGACTGTACATATTAGGGCTTCCAATACCGTGATTTTTGTATGAGTAATACCGGGATCACGGTATTGCCCATTCGAAAATACCGATATTGAAAGCCCTAGTAACTACTACCTACATATGTAGGTACCAACAATATAAAAAAGGCATTACTCTACGTTTACTAATTTGGTACAAACTATATTAAATTTATTGTATTCCATTCTGTGAAAATACAAAAAGTAATGAAAGATCCTGATTTAAATTATTTCGTTTAGAATTTATTTAACGTTCATGGTTATTTATTTAATTGATCGCAAAACTGAATTAATTAATTACGAAACTCCAACAAATTCCATTTTGTAGACAACTCAGTGACTACCTGCAAAAAACCTTTGGTCCGTTTTCGTAATTATAATTTCGTAGTTACCTACGTAAGAAGAATTATTTTTCACCGTATCGTAATTAATTACCAAAGCGGAATTTATTTTCTGCATTCGTAATCTGTTTCGTAGTTGACTACGAAACAGGAATTTATTTTTATTTTTTCGCAGTCATTTGGCTACGAATCGAGAATTATTTTTCACTGTTTGGTAATTCTTTATCAAACAAGAATTTATTCCTTTTTAGTAAATGAGTTTCGTAGTTACCTCGGTTAAAATATGTTATTGAAAGCTGAGTTGTCTACAAAATGGAATTAGTAGGAATTTCGTTATTAATTACTTAATTAATACGATTAATTAAATAAATTACCATTAACACTAAATAAATTCTAAATTAAATAATTTAGATCGGAACTTTCATAGCTATACTTAATATTTCCACAAAATGGAATAATAAATTTAATGTAGTTTGTACCAAATTATTAACACGTAGGGGGGCTTTTTTATAGGGCTTTCGATACCGGTATTTTTTGTATGAACAATACCGCGATCCCGGTATTGCCCATACAAAAATACCAGTATTGGAAGTCCTAATATGTACCTACCTAATAAAATAAAAGTTATCTTATGCAAAAAAAAACATGACAAATTATGATTATGACATAGCATGCAGAAAAAGATTAATAATATACAAGGTGGCCAAAAACCTCACTGGCAACGGGAATACACTTATTTTCACAGTTTATACAAGCAATCCATTTTATTCTATTTAAAATCCTCAGTGGGGATGTACTGGATGCCGACTGCTCACGATCGATATTTAAGGCATGCTTTGAGGGCAGCCTATGTCCAGCAGCACTGGAATTATATCGCCTAAAAATTATCATGAAAAATGGCTACACCGAACAATGATCTCAAAAACAGTATCAGGGGTGCGATTTTTGAATTTCACCAGTGACTTATTCTCACCGAAAACAAGTGATTTCCCTTGAGTTCGTATTTTTGAAATGTCATCGGTGACTAGAATTGTCATACCTACACATCGGTAACTCGTGGCATGCAGGTGGCACTTGACAGTTTCTAACAGACTAGTGATGGGGTCGAGAAAAATAATCCAAATTAAATGAAAAAATATTTTAATAATTTAATATATGACATTCGTGGTAAACAATTAAAATTTGTTCTAAATTTTCACAAGTCAGCCTACGTCTTCTACTTGAGAAAATCCACTTTGTGTAAGAAAACGATCTTTCAACCTCCACTGACGTAATGGGTAAAAAAAGCATTTTATTGTAAACTATGTCTTGCAAACTATATAAACATCGCAGCGGGTGCATTTTACCTGATCACCCTGCAGTAGAAGTTCTGAATGGTCTCTAAATATTTTCTCCATTATTGAAAATATCTCGCGACTCGTAATAATTATTACACGGAAATGGATGACAATAGCAATGTCAATACATTGATGTTTTTAAACTGGTAAGCAAACCTACTTTGTTATATGTTAAGACCATGTAGGTAATATTAATTTATTATTTTATCTTATCTGAAAAGACACTCAAAAATTTCGTCACATCACTAATCTTTTAAGTGCCACCTGGATGCCACGGGTTACCGATGTGTGGACTCATACCTATGATATCGCTTTACGAGTGCCCCCACCCACTCGATTTGAAATCACCGTGTCACTATTTTTGACAGTTGACTTAGTGACATTGTCTATGACTGACATTGTACAATTTCTGCCTGTTGGTAAAGAACGTGTGAGAATCAAAAATACGGCATTTGGGAAACAGGGACATGAAATCACAGGTGATAATTTTAGTCACCAGTGATCTCAATATCAACGGTGAAATTCAAAAATCGCAATCCAGGCAGTTTATGAAAATTAACTAGTGCAGTAAATGGGTGGATTTCATCAAGAAAAATTTCACCATACAAACATTTTTTTTTTCTTTTATTAATTAAATGCATAAATACGTATCTACAATTGTTAAGTTATATTTATGAGAGTATCTTGTTATGATTCCACACTAATTTGATGCATAATTTCGAAATTATAGGCATCAAAAATATTTTACACGAGACGGTGATGACGACCATGCCATGGTTATGATTTTTTAATGGATGGCGATGATACTATGTGTATGGTAATGACGATTTACTATATGATAGGTTTTATGTGGAAACTAGCTGGATTAACTACAGTAATAATTAGTAAAATACCATATTTGTCTTAGACAATCAAAGGACACATGTATTCATTTGTTCAAGTAAAAAGACAAAAATAGAAAAGCATAGACAATATAAACATACGCAGAATAAGAGAATGGCCAGTAAGTGGCGCTCAGGTTATATTATTAAAACCTGTTTAGTTTATGTTCCAACACCTGCCCTTGAACTAAACAGTTTTTAAACCAAGATTAGAAACACAATTTAAATGTTTATCTTTACACAAAGGCTTAGTTAAAACATCCGCAGGCATTTGATCCGTAGACAAGTATTCTAAGTTAATAATTTTATCACTCACAACTTGCCGCACATAATGATGTCGAATGTCTATATGTTTGCTTCTGCTATGATTGATTTGACTATTGCAAATCTTCTGCGCTGACTGACTATCGTTATACAAAGTAATAGGTAAGCATTTACCTAGGCATTCATGTAAGAAAGTCCTGATGAATGCAGCTTCTTTAGCTCCCTCGCATAGTCCCATGTACTCCGATTCTGTCGAAGATAAAGCTATGGTTCTTTGCTTACGACTCTCCCATGACACAGCCGAATTGCTTATCTTGAACACGTAACCTGTATACGAGCGTCGGTCCAGCGGATTAGACGCCCAATCTGCATCTACATATCCTGTAACAGATAAGGTTGATTTCTCATATTGTAAGGAATAGTCTATAGTTCCTTTCAAATATCGAAGAACACGCTTCGCTGCTTTCCAATGCATCTCAGAATAACAGTTGTTGAACTGGCTCAATAGGCTTGCTGCATGTGCAATGTCGGGTCTTGTGCACACCGCTAAATACATGATACATCCAATCATACTTCTGTACTTGGACTCTGGATCACAGTGTTTTCCTTTTTCAAATTTCAAACCAGTCTCCAAAGGTGTACTCACAGGCTTGCAGTCTGTCATATTGAATTGTTCCAATACCTTTTGTATATAATTTTTCTGATCAAGAGTAATTTTGTTTTTATCTTGAGTCAATCTCATGCCCAATATATGCGTAGCACGACCAAGGTCCTTCATCTCAAATATTCTCATCAATTCTGTCTTCAGCTTTCTCTTTTCCTCTGTATCTTTGCTAAAAATCAAAATGTCATCCACATATAATGCTAGTATAATGAGATTACCAGTAGAATCCGATTTAATGTAAACACAGGGTTCGCTGAGTGATTTTCTGAACTTGAGAACCTTCAGGGCATTATCAATTTTGTCATACCAGGCCTTCGATGCCTGTTTCAGTCCATAGACTGCTTTGTTAAGTCTAAACACGTAGTTTTCTTTACCTTTTACTTTATACCCATCTGGCTGTTCCATATAGACAGTCTCCTTTAAGTCACCATTGAGAAACGCTGTCTTAACATCCATGTGGTCAACATTCATGTCTAAGTTGACTGCCAGGGCAAGTAAAGTCCGTATTGTCGAGTATCTTACCACAGGCGAATAGGTCTCATTGTAGTCTATGCCATATTCCTGGGTAAAACCCTTAGCTACGAGTCTAGCTTTATAACGAAGTAACTGACCTTCTAATCCAAGTTTCTTCTTGAAAATCCACTTACATTTTACAGCTTTCTTTCCAGCAGGTAATGATGTCAATGTCCAGGCTTTGTTCTTTTCAAATGACTTGTACTCATCTACTATAGCTTCCCACCAGTATTCTTTTTCTGGTCCTGACAGCGCTTCACGAATAGTCTTTGGTTCAGCACCTTGACTTGCAGCTGTCATAGCAATAACACTATTAGCGGAGTCATATTCACTAGAACCTCGATCCGTAGTCATATTAGGATCCCATGTAACATCATTTGGGTCATCTTGATAACTGATACCAGATGTGCTCAGCTCATTTTCGGATATTTCAAGTACTTCGGAAACATTATGTACTTCTGGTATTTTGGTTACATCAGGTACTTTAGGTACATCAGGTACTTCAGGTACATCAGGTACTTCATGTTCTTCAGGTACTTCGAGTACATCAGGTACTCCGAGTGCATCAGGTATATCAAATACATCAGGTACTTCTGGCACTTCAAGCACATGAGGTACTTCGGGTACTTCAGGCAACTCCATAACAGGATCAGCTGGCAAAGAATCACATTTTAAAGGAGTTTCATCCATGCCATCGCTAGTTAAATGTAACTGACAATCAGTAATAGGGGTTTGCTGACTCAGTTTTATATCTTTATACATTTTATCTTCTAAAAAGTGTACATCTCGAGACTTGATACATTTAGACGGGTTTTCAGGATCAATCAGTCTATAACCTTTTGATGCTTCGCAATATCCCACAAATACATACATTTTGCTCTTTGCATCCAATTTCTTACGTTTTTCTTTGGGAATCATTGCATAGGCAACACAGCCAAATACTTTCAAATTAGATAGGTTGACTTTATTACCTGACCATAGTTCTTCAGGTGTGGTGCCTCTTACCGCCTTACTTGGTGACTTATTCTTGATATGTATTGCTGTATTCAACGCCTCGGCCCAAAACCTCTTGTCCATTCCAGCATCCTGCAGCATGCAGCGTGCAGCCTGCATCGTCGTGCGGTTGCATCTCTCCGCGACCCCGTTCTGAGCTGATGAATAAGGCACGGTTGTCTGGTGCTGGATGCCATGCTCTTTCAGAAACATCTGGAACTGTTTATTCACATATTCAAGGCCGTTATCAGAACGTAATGCTTTTATCTTTAAATCAGTTTGATTTTCCACAAAGCTCTTAAAAGTTTTAAATACAGACAATACTTCAGCTTTGCTTTTAATGAAATAGCCAAAAGTCATTCTAGAATAGTCATCAATAAATGTCAAGAGATATCTACAACCACTGAATGAGGAAACTGGCATCGGTCCCATTAAATCACTATGGATTAGACCTAGTTTCTCAGTAGCTCTTGTATAAGATCTTTTTGGGAAAGGTAATCTACTTTGTTTCCCTTCAAGACATGCTACGCAGGGAGTATGCTTATCATCAGTGTAATCTATTCCACTAGCCATACCTCGTTTTAGCAAATCCATACTCCGTCTATTCAGGTGCGCCAGTCTCCGGTGCCATAAGTCCTGGGATGGCTTCATTCCACACAGGTTAGCAGCAGCATCATCACCACTTGACAAGATTTCAGGTATAGGCTCACCCAAATCCAAAGAGTGACAGGCCGCAGCTTGTTCGTTTCCATGTGACACTGTTGACACTTGACGCTCCATATCCAGTTCATAGACGCCGTTCACCTTCGTAGCACTGGCAATTACTTCTTTGCCACAGTAAATTATGCACTTTTGCTTCTTAAAATGCACTTCCAGTCCTTTATCTACCATCTTGCCAACGGAAATAAGATTGGTTGACAATCCGGGCACGTATATAACGTCACTCAATTTCGTAGTTTCATTGTGCCCTTTTAACAACAATTCCACCGTTCCATATCCTTCACTATGCAACTTTTCCTTATTAGCAACGGTAACTGAACGCGGCGAGTCTTCAACATAATCTTTAATTAGTGTTTTGGAATTTGTCATATGTGACGTTGACCCACTGTCAATGTAAAAAGAGTTTGACTTTATGTCAACAGCCAAAGCGGTTATTAAAGATCCATTCCACGCTTTATCAGTCTTCTCACTCTTATTAGCTTTATTCGGACAGTTCTTTGCATAATGATTCGGTTTCTTGCATATGAAACATTTAACTTTTGTAGAATGTTTATTGACACTTTTCGAACTTGTACCCCGGTTCGTAAACATAGAACTTTCTTCAGATTTATCGTCCCTTCGTAAATTTTCTTGAAGTAATTTACTTTTTACTGTTTCACTAGACAATTTAATGTTTGAGTTTTCCAACGCCATTATAAGTGGATCATAGTCTGGTGGTAGCCCACTCAACATAATAACTGACAGGAAATCATCATCTAATGGAGTATTTATGTCTCGTAGTTGTTGATCTACATCGGTGATCTTCAAGAGATACGCCTCCATATCTTTAAATTGCTCTAGTTTTAATCCAAATAACGTACGTAGCAGTCCTAGCCTTCTGCATAAGCCTTTATCTTCATAGGCCTTTTTGAGGTTGTTCCAAGCTTCGTAACCAGTCTTTGCGTTACGTACATGCGAAAAAGATGATGGGAGCACCATTAGGCATATTTTTGCAAGCGTTTTCTGTTGTTTACGATTGTCACTGACCTTGGGAACGCCGGTTGACGATTCCTCTATGCAATCCCATAAATCTTCGTGTATCAAGTACATACGCATCAAAAACTTCCAGTTTCCGTAGTGTGATATTCCACCGAGCTTTTGAAAATTGACCGCGATCCCGGAACTAGTCGCTGAAGACTTCGCTGCCGGCAATTCATCATCCGACATTTCGAATAAATTTTACACTTTTGCCGAAAAATTTTTACGTACTTATTATTTTCGTAATCTGGGCCCATAACCTGATAGGTTTTATGTGGAAACTAGCTGGATTAACTACAGTAATAATTAGTAAAATACCATATTTGTCTTAGACAATCAAAGGACACATGTATTCATTTGTTCAAGTAAAAAGACAAAAATAGAAAAGCATAGACAATATAAACATACGCAGAATAAGAGAATGGCCAGTAAGTGGCGCTCAGGTTATATTATTAAAACCTGTTTAGTTTATGTTCCAACACTATATCATAAGATTCATAAGGGTATTAAATCAAACAATTTTCAGTCAAATCAACAATGTATTTTCAAAGTGCCTTTGAATGTTTGTAGTTTATTGCAAACTTCCAAGCGAGTTTAGTTCGTGTCTCCTTACATTCCTGTACCAAAGAAGATTTTGTCGCTGGCTTCTTTAGCGTCTTCACTGCTGCCTGACTATCCGTGTATAAGACTACGGCCCTCGTCTGCTGTACTTGCTCCTTTATGAGCCTTACGCACCGTAGTATGGCACAAACTTCTGCCTAAAACACACTCGTATACCTACCAAGTGGGACAGATTCCTTTTCCCCCAATTTCGGGATAACTATTCCTAGTAGGTATGCCTGCTTAAGCTAGACCTGTGGAGCTTCTTATCGAACCGTCAGTGAAGCATATAAACGTCGGATGTTCGACGTTTACCTTCCAGTTATCCCTCTCCCCAATATGTACTCTATATTTCTTATCGAATATCTTTTTCCTCTTTATGAGGTCATTGTGAGTTACCATCATTTCCATTTTAGACAGTCCCCTATCTTGTATTAGTTCGTGTCGCTTGTGTACGCAACTTCCTCTCCATTCCTTGTATGCCTTCATTCGGTACCACTGTTCCATGGCCCTCTTTTCCGCTTCTATATGTAGCGCCTTTATACCTAGTATTACCTCTAACGCGTGTGTCGGGGTTGTCCTCAACATCCCGGTAATCAGACACGCCAGCCTCTGCACATTTGCTAGGTACCTCTGATATTTCTTATTATGTGCTCTGTGCCACCAGACCACCGCTCCATATAGTACCCGGGAAGTATTATCGCTTTGGAGATCCATTCCAATATCCTCGACTTTGACCCCCATATCCTTCACACCGCTCTTTTGTATTGATACAGTGTTCTTATGGCTTTCGCCGTTTGTTCTTTTACATGAGTTTTGTACCTGAGCGTGCTACCCAGAGTCACCCCAGATACTTTTGCTCGTTTACCAACTCCAGCTCCTTGTCATGTGCCCTTATGGGCCTCATTTCTTCTGTCTTCCTTTTGTTAGTGAATAACACGAGCTTCGTTTTTGATGGATTTAAATCCAGTCTCTCTCTCTGCACCATTCCAGCACTTTGCAATGCTGAAACTACCCACCAAAGAAAAATATACTAAACCACAGACAATAAATGTTTAAGGGTACATACTAAATTTGCAAATTAAGCTAGTTATTCATTACAAGTATTTTCAGAATGAAAACAAGAGACAAAATAAATAATCTACGCCGGTTCTATCCCTACGCCACTGCCTCAAAAGTATTTTCTTCCTTTGTATGATTGTATTGTTAGGAAGGTATCCCAAAATTGGGACCGGCAAGAAACTCAGCGGGAAAACTCTTTTCAAAAAACATTTGTAGTACAGCTTAAGATCATTATGCATTAAACCGAAATATACAATTTTAAATCATAAGGAAATTTAAAATAATTTTGAAAAAAAATTGCCAGTACTAAAAGGGGGGGGGGGGTTTGGTCACCACCGTCAAATACATCAGCCTCACGGTTTATGTCTAGACTGTTCCTTTATCAGATGAACAACTGGATCCCAAGCTGGTGGTAGAGAAAAGCTTCTTTCCATTCTATTAAAGTTTGGATATTTCATATCTCAATAGCCTCACGCAACATTCTAGGAATGTTTCTCTTCTCCTTAGGGATTGTCCATTAATCACGTCATACTGTACAGGGGGACGGGGGGGCAAGAAAAAATCACCAATTAGGGGAGGGGGGGTCAGCGGACAAATCACGTGTAACTTTTTAGTCACTCTCTGCTGAACAGCATACTTTTTTAAAACATAACCCGATGTCAAATCCTGAACTGAGTTTTAAAACTTCGCAGACATTTACCTTGTAGTTAGCAAGAAAGTTTTTTCCCAACATGTGTGCAATAAAGTACTTAAATTGAAGTGTTATTAAAAGGACTACTTAAGTTGGCAAAAAATTACACGTCATATTGGCTAGGGGAGAGGGGGGGGGGGCCTGAAATTATCACCAAGTATCACCATGGGTGTGTATCGTATGACGTGATTAATGGACAAGCCCTTAACAAGAACCAAAGGCTTGTCAAACTTAATACAATGATTCGGTCCATCCATGACATGCTCCCAAACCGCAGACTGTCGTCGACGGTGCTTGACATGGGCTATGTGCTCCTTCACCCTAGTAGTAATATTCCTCTTTGTCTGCCCAACATATGAAAGCCCACATTCACAGTCCAGCTTATACACTCATGAAGTTAAAATTAGTTAATATACGCGAGTTTATTCGTTTTCATAGTTTTATTTCATGTGTAATCCTCGCGGTAACCGAAGAAAATATTATGTATTACGAAACCTAGTTACACTAATTATAGTGTTTACTCTGTACAGTCGCCATCAGATATATAGTAGCGGTCGAGGTCCCCAAATAAATCGGAGCAACGTAAAATTTCAATAAATTCGTTACGTGAGAAAAGGACAATAATTAGAGGCATGTAATTCGTCACAAATTTAGGAGCAACCACTTTTCAATTAATTCGTAACGTATAATTAGGCAAAAATATCGGAACACAGATATAATCAGAAATATCTGAGCAGTCAGGGTGGTCGTAAATATCTCAACATTTATGGAAAATATACCTTAGTGTCATATACACATCGCTTTAAATTCTTTATGGTCAGCCACAAGTCTTGAATAGGTTGTCAATAATTTGAATTTAGAACAGAGTGGTTTGTTGTGACGTTCTTCGAAAAGAGTAGACATTTGTCATTGTGACAAATATATTTCTGTCTCTTTCGCAAATTGGACAGATATTAATATTATGCCTAAATCATTAAAATGAGTTATCTAGTTAACCGCTGTTTTGACGTATTGCCAAATTTGGCAAAGGTAGAACAAGGAGCAAACCTACATTTCGTGAGAAGATGTCGGGTACTCGGCGGTGGCGCAATAAATAGTTCGAGTAATAATTATATTGAAGTAGGTATTATTAAACAGCGATTACAATGGGATTCGAAAGTACTGTTGACACAACAGTACCATACATAACTCAAAAAATATAAAGTTTCACTAGTTAAATAAAATTATTTTGGGTCGGCAATTACACATGGAAAATAATCAGACAAATATCCACCTCCAGTAGCATCGCAGATGCCAACCCTTTTCATCGCATTTTTCATCACTTTTTCACACATTTCCGGCGTTATTTCAGTGATCGTGGTTCGAGTATTTTGTTTTAATTGCTAAAGGTTCGTTGGCCAATTAGAAAAGACAAATCCTTTTAAATAACCCCATAGAAAAAAAATCAGGAGCTGTCAAATCAGGCGATCTTGGGGGCCGGTTAATGTCACCTTTTTATTACACTTGCTGTCTAAGCGCGCCATTGCTTGCATGCATAGCGGGAGTAATAGAAAAGTGAAATTCCCTGGGGAGTAATAGAAATGTCAGTACGTCATTTAATCATATTTTGTCTTAAAACTTATTTTTTTGAATGAAAAATTCTGAAACTATAAGACATACTTAGTAGTATTTGTTTTTAGGGACCATAATTAATTATCTATCATCGATTTTGATTAAAAAACTGCATTTATACTTTAGAAAAAAACGTGTTGAATATGTGAAAACAATGTATTTTATTAATTTTAGACATCATGCTTCTTAGGGGATATGATTCCTAAAAACAAATACTACTACATATTTACTGCTTAAGACCTGGGTCGCGTTTTATAAAGTTACAATTTACAATTTCGCTGTTTGCCTCTCTAACGCACGCACATATTGGCTAGAAAGGGAGGCAAACAGCGAAATTGTAAATTGTAACTTTATAAAACGCGACCCTGCACAATGGATATCCGAACCGAATAGAAATGGTGCAGATAAGTTTATTTTTTCAAAACAACCGGATTCGATTCCCCTTCTGGGTAGTTTTTTTTTTCAAATATATTAATGCAGTTTTTCTGTTTATTAAAATCGATGACATGGTTCCTAAGAACCATGAATGTAGGATTAATATGGATTTGACAACGTTATAATAATAGCAAGAACGAAAGGGATGGTCTTATGAAACTTTTTACTAGTGGAAGTGAAAAGGAACGATAATCGTCCGTCCTTATCACTGTGCCACTATTTTTTGTGTGTGTGTGCATTAGATGCTAAATGTAAGTGCCAGACAAATGCGTTGAATACGTCACTAAGTGCCTGTGTGGCACTTTCTTCTTAGTAGTAAGTGACTATGTCTATCCCTCTTAGTGGCACACTATGTGCGGCCCCTCGCTAAGAACATATTTTCGTATATCCAATAGTTTCAGACATTCCCATACTGACTGATTTTAATGAGCCACCCTGTATTTTAGTAAAGCAACAATATATATAATATCATATATCTATAGTATCACTGTTACTGATGTCAAGCCTCCGCAGGCTACGTCTACCGCTTACTATCGGACGGTCCGTGTGCTTGTTTGCCACCAACATATAATTATCACTAATAATACACGTGCGAAAAGGAAATTCGTAACTCTTGTCTCGTGTAGATTTAAAGCACTCCCTTCGGTCGTGCTTTAATTTATCTCCACTCGTTCCACTCCACTTAATTTTTTTCGCACTTGTATCGTAATTTACTATTTTACTTTCGGAAAGTCGTTACAATTGTCACAAGGTTTAGAACGATTTTCGTAAATTCTTGATATGAGGTTCGACCTATGTTGGAATTTCGCTACAATTGTCGTATTTTTGTGACAATATAATTATAATTTTGCTTCGCTTAAAAGACGGTATTTATTGTTGATTGCTAAAAGTTCTTGCAATATATTTGAAACACAAACGACCACACGGCCCGTCTGATGATAAGTGGTAACCGTAGCCCGTGGACGCCTGCAATGGGAGAAACAGTCAATTTACAATTCTCGGACTTGTCACCGTGGTAAAATAGGATCCGCAAATGACTTTTAGGTATTCTGTTCACCCTTTATACTTTTTTAGTTTCGTTCAAATAAATCTTTTCCTAGCTTTACGATTTTATTTACTTATCCCATATTAATATGATTACATCAATAAAAAATCAAAATTTAATTTATGCATTTTTCGATAATGATGCTTGAAAACTTCTCTTTTATCTAGGAAACTCATTTACTCACCCACAACAGTGCCGTCAAAATCATCTTTGACATTGACAACTTAAAGTACAGTAGAGGCATCGTAAGAAGTCGTTTTTGACGTTTGTTTGCACATGAAGTTCTGTAAAAATTTGACAGTTGGTATAATGGAGCAAATGTCAAACTTCATTGTTGCCTGAACGGAATAGTGATGTTACTGCTGTTGCTGCAATTTACCGATACGTCAATCGAAATAAATAAGTAAACCTTTTTTTATGGAGGTACGAATAATTGCTATAATAGTAGGTACGCACATATTTTCTAAAAGTTTGTCATGGTTTCGACAGGTCCTCGCGAGCCCGTGTGCCCGGTGGATACGCGGCTTTACAGACTGTGTGGAACTTGACAACCAGATAAATGTCATAATTGTTATTCAATTCAATGTATTTATTCACATAAGCTAGTATTAACACCAAATCACTTACTAGTTACATCATAAAAATAAATAAAAAATTAAAATTATGTTAAAATAATAGTAAGCACATAATAATTACAAATTCAATTATAAAATCACGTATAATTTTATTTTTCGTAGAATAATAATTTATATACCACTACGTTATTTATCACCTAGATGTGCTCTGATTTTAATAAATGGTTTTAGTGAGTTTATATACTGTATTTACGGCATTTCTCTATTTGGCATATCTACATTGCACTCTGAGCTAGCAGCACGCAAGTTTGCCAACGTGGGTTGGGAGTGGTTTGCTATGAATTTTCCTTATAGAGGTCACGTCCTATCCGTCCTATAAAACATCTTACCTAAATGCGACTTTACGTCATTATGACGTCACCGGCTCCAAAGTTTCGCTTCCTGCTAATGATTCTAAGTAAGATTACCAAACACTTTTTTAATTCGGATTACCTAACACTTTTTTAATTAAACTTTTTCAATGGCAAGTACCAGATCTAACGCCCTTTCGCACTTGACTGAAAATTTTACGACGGTAAAATCGAGCGTTTCACAACACTATTGTGAGCTGTCAAAAACGACTTCTTACGATGCCGCTACTTTAGTAGTAGTGACAACATAGTAACAAATTAAAATAAACTATGTGACGCAGACTTAAGGTGTATTTCCTATAAATGTTCCGATCTTGATGATCATCCTGGCTGCTTCGATATCTTTGAGTCATGTTCGTTCCGATATCTTTACCTACTTGTACGTTACGAATTTATTGAAAAGTGACTGCCCCTAAATTTATGACCAATTACACGCTCCCAAATCATTGCCCTTTTCTCACGTAACGAATTTATTGAAATTTTACGTTGCTCCGATTTATTTGGGGACCTCGACCGCTACTATATATCTGATGGCGACTGTACAACAACCTTAGGCAGCATAAAGAGGCATCATATTTGAACAATACAGGCGCGTATTGTTGATTGCTCACAGAAAATTTAAATTTGTCGCCATTTTTAACAGACTTCAAACAGGAGGAGGTTTACAATTCGACGAAATCTTCACAAAAGTTATGGCGTTAAATTTTGTTTTCATTAAAGGCCTTTAACAATGTCCATATTATTTGCATTCGACCCAAATGATGAATCTGCATTTTATTTTTAATTTTGGTGATAGCGAGCTTTAGTGTTTTCAATGTTTTCTTGATAAATGTTGTCGTTAAATTAAATTGTTCTTCTGTTATCACTACCAGTTCAATGTGAGTTTTTGTGATTCGGCCTATCGTAATATTTTTGAGTCGCCGTCACTGAGAAAACCGACTTTTGCCATGGTCATCGTACATTGTACCGTTTTTTAGTCGTATACCTCGAAATCACAAAATTCTTGTAGCTTTTCACCTATTCGCGTTTCGCCGTGATAGCGTATTTTTTTGTAGCATGAAATATCGGTGGTATATTTTGTTACTCGCATATATTTTTAATAGATTTTTACAATAGTAGCAAATTTTGATGTAGCATGTATTATCAATAGCCTATTTAGTTAGCCGCATTTATTTTCAATAGATGTTTGCTACAGTAGCAAATTAATACAGTAATACAGAAATGGTCCCTCCGCGTGAACTTGATTCATTTAAAATTGCCCCGCTGACTATCAGTGGATCCAGGTTCAGCTTCCATCTTCGCAAAATGCATAATATATATACCAAACTTAACTACAGACGAATAGGAAGGAAATATCGCGATATCATCATCATCATCATCATCATCATATCAGCCAAAAGATGTCCACTGCTGAATATAGGCCCCTCAAAGATTGCCACAATGACCGGTCCTGCGCGACCCGCATCCAGCGGAGTCCTGCGACCTTGGCCAGGTCACCAGTCCACGCTGCGCCTTCCGATACGTGGCCGCCACTCGAGAACCTTTCCGCTCCAACGGCCATCGGTTCTACGCCGCCCACTGCCACTTAAGTTTCTGCGATCCGGAGACCTTTATCTTTTACTTTGGTTCTGCGCGATATAAGAACTAACAAGGATTCATCCCCGGTACCTAACAATACATATGAAGCGCCTATTCAAGTATCTCCCAGTATACCTAGCACTTCCTATGAGAGGAAGGAGTCTGTGTCGCCCAGTACACCGAGTGCTTCCCCAGGGCTGAACATTTCATCCGAAATGCAAGAGTCTACTCAGACCTCTCCCAGCACGCGACAATACGAGGGTCTAACAAAATCGAAGTCAACTGAATCAGTGGCAATTATCGATGACTCCATGCCATCTACGCTTCAATTTTTAGAAGACAATCTATCAAGGAGTCTAGAAATAACTTACGATACCAGCATTGTTATAGAATTAAAGTGTGAAATTGACCAACTGAAACTAGACCTTGCAAGCACTGAAAATGAGTTGCAAAATGTTATTATTGAAAAAAATGACCTCATGCTGACGCATGAGGTAATTTTTTAGAAAATAGAAAACTATCTCAAGAATTATACACATTAAAAAACATTTGTAACTCTCCGCAACGTTCAAACCCTATACTTCGCAAGGGAAGGCCGTCGACAGCGAGCCCAACCGACAGCCTTAAATCTAAATTACATGCAGAAAGCTCAATTAAATTATTGGCAATGGAACAAACCATATGTAAACTTCAGACTGAGCTTCTGGAGTCGCAAGAAGAAATTAAAAATCTCGGTCAAGTAATTAATGGACTTGAGCAAGAATTACTAATCTGTAAACACTCGCAACTCCTTGACACAGAGATGAACGTACAGTCAGCAGAGTATCTACCGCTGACTTCTAAAGCTCCAGGTACTATTTTCACACCTAGTACTATACATGACGTTGCCAGCGATTCCTCCAGCGAGAAGCAAAATGTCACTGAAACGCCGGAAATACCTACTAGCGAGACACAAAAAAGCACATCACAGCCGAAGATGTGTGTTATAAGTGCTAACAATTTCAGCTTACGAAAAATCACCGACCGATATCTCAATGACTGTCTTCACTATCGCATGACAGGCGGTGGGATCCGTCAATTATTCAGCGAGTTTGTGGGGTTTTGGTTGAGGAGGACGGCCACCATGGATTGAGCTGCCAAAGGTGTGCGGGGCGCTTTTCGAGACATCACACCATCAATGATGCGGTTCGCCGAGCGCTGGTGTCGGCCAATGTCCCTAGCGTTTTAGAACCTCCAGGTTTGTCTCGCACGGACGGTAAAAGACCCGACGGGCTTACATTGGTTCCGTGGAAAAAGGGACGGTGCCTCTTGTGGGATGCCACGTGTGTTAGCACGTTTGCACCGTCCCACCTCAGCCTCACGCTTAGGGCGGCTGGGTCCGCCGCGGAGCATGCGGCTAAGCTTAAGCATGCTAAGTACAGCGCCCTAGAACCAATGTACGATATCGTGCCGATTGCGGTGGAGACTGCGGGACCCTGGGGCGCAGAGGCTAGGTCGTTTGTGAGGGAGCTTGGTCGACGGCTTAGGGAGAGGGGCTGTGATCCACGCTCCGGATCGTATCTGGTGCAGAGGATCTCGTTGGCTATACAGCGTGGAAACGCTGCTAGTGTGATGGGAACCTTTGCACCGGATACAATTCGGGGTGATCCTTTTTGAATGACTTGGATTTAACGTAAGGACATAATAACGAAGCCTGTTGCGGATAGTATCATTGTTTGTGTGATGACGATGCCTTCTGCTGATTTGTGCTTGTACCCACTTGACGAAGCCTATGATGCGAATGATATTTTGTTAATTTTAAATTGGTTATTGTTTTGTAATGTTTCTTTTTTTTTTGTAGTATAAATTAATAATGTCCAGTTTAATTAATAAAAAAAAACTTATTATTTTTAATAATCATGTTATTGAAAGTGTGCCATCAATTCGTTTTTTGGGTATAATATTGGATCGTCACACAAATTGGAAAGACCATACTGAAATGCTCATAGATAAATTAAACAGATTTATATTTGCCCTGCGAAGGCTCTCCCAAATGTCTTCACAAAAAACTGCTTTATTAGCATTTAATGGACATGTAATGTCCAATTTGCGTTATGGTCTAATACTTTGGGGTAACTGTAGTAATATGCAAAAAGTATTTCTGCTACAAAAAAAATTTATAGTTACGAGCTATATGTGGTGTACATCAAACAGAATCCTGTAGACCTTTATTCCGGGAGTTGAAAGTAATGACGCTACCGTCATTGTATATACATGAGATAGGTCTTTTCGTGAAAAATAATATTAAATCATTTAGAAATAGGTCATCTACCACACCACAATATATCAATCTCGAAATGGTGCCAATTTATGTTACCCATTTCACTCGAAGTCTGCTTTCTTTGCAAATAATGTTTTATGTATGTCAATAAAAATATTTAATCATTTACCCGTAGAAATTAAGAACTCTGACATGCCTGAATTTAAAAACAAATTATATAATTTTTGCTTGAATAAATGTTATTATACCATTAATGAATATTTGACATCCGTAAATGAATAAATAATTTTATATTAATGTTAGAAATAAAATCCCTTGTGAATTGTAATAATGTTATTGTATCTATAGTTTTAAGATGCTTGAACACACGAGTATTAATAACAATTAGCTCTAATATTTAGTCAATAAGAAATATTTGCATGCTTCATCAAGTGAAATGTACGCACTCAAATTACTGCCCACCTATGCTAATTACTACATTTTTTGCAAATAAATATATATTTATCTTTATCTTTATGTAATAACGCGTTACAAGCAAATATCTATTGAGGTGAAAAGCGATTACAATGAAAAAAGGCAAGAAAATAAATATGCTAAGAATTTTATACTGGTGTAGAATCATTTCTGGTAGCCAATTACAATGGTTTGTAATTGGCTACCAGAAATAATTCTACTAGAAAAAAAAACTGTTAAGAAATTTTGAGATCGCGGCGAAACGCGAAAATGTGAAAAGCTACAAGGATTTTATGATTTCGAGGTATACGACTAACAAACGCATTGTACCAGGTTTTCCAGTTTTGACTAGCATTTTGGAACGAAAATAAATGCAAAGAAAACATAAAGGACATGTTAATACAAACGCCGACTCACCGTCGTCGCCGCGCTCCCCCCGCCCCGCGCGAGTGGCCATGTGGCTGTGAGCGCTGCCTCCACGAGGTTCCTTGCGACTGCGTAACGTTTTGGCATATTCTAGACCGACGTGTTCACGGGTCGAATCACGGGAAAATCTTAACATGTGAGTGTGTACATGTTTCTTCAAAACCGATTTGTTCCCGAAACGTTTGTCGCAATGGTGACATCGGTAGAGCGTGGCGTATCGGGTCGGTGCGGGTGTATGGGCGGGCTCGCTCGTGGTGTGCAGCTTGTAAGTGCGGCGCCCGACCCGGCAGGTGCGCCGCCCCGCGTCCACCAGCAGGCGCTCCAGCCTGACCGAGCACGAGCGCCGTCGACCCGACACTACACCCGAGCCTCTAGCTGCAACAAAACAATTAATACTCGCTGCTTTAGTCTACAGATTGGAATATCTAGTAACACCTATACAGTAGTAGTTTTAGTACTGGCAACGAAATCAGTTCCAAAAGGGCTTCTGATCAGACAAACCCCAGGCGGGTGCCCGTCTCTTCGCATAATGTTCATTGTGCAGAAAATGTTTTGGCCGAAACATTTGGCATATTGTTGAATGGCATAATAATCGTTTCGCCGAATTATTTTTATGCATACACATATAGAAGTCCTAAAGTATGTTTTTCCGAATATTCATATGCCGATTTTTAAATTATCGAAAATGTAATATTACTAATATTGATTGTCATTAAAAATATTTCGCATTATTATTAGAGTGGCTAAAACTAACAGCACTAGTCTTTTAAACTAACTTAAACTACCTCAATATTAAGTTGTCACATCTATCAAATGGAATTAGCTATTTGTAGATAACCTGATTGCAGAAAAACGAGAGGGGCAGGACCGATACGGTCAAGTTAGGTTAAAACATTAATCTTAGACATTTTACAATAGAAATACTAGGTCTGCTCCAGCTGCTAGGAGAAAGACCAAATAAGGCGGGCTCGGGGGGTGTAGCATGAAAAAGAAAAACATTTCAAAATCATTTTAATCCACCTGAATAGGTTCGTTACGTATCTTTTGTCCCTTAGAGCGGAAATAGGAGCCCCGCTAGGGGCTCCGTCGACATGTTGGCGGATCGTATTTCATTTTAGTATGCGTTATGTTTAGCAGCAATTTTAGAATGTACAATATTAGGATCATCAAACATATGCATAATACAATTTCGGCAAAGGAATCTTAGACACAATAAGCATTAGGATTAATAATGTTTCGGACAGACGACTTTAGGCGCAAAAACTTCGACACATGAAAAATATGCGAAACAATAATTTGGCGAAACAATTTCCGGCGTAAAATTCTTATGCGACATAATATTCGGAACAATACTTTTATGCGATTCGATATAGACCCCCAAAAGTTGTTTCCCAAAATAACACATCCCAAACTATTTTATCCAAATGAATATTCCCAAAAACTCGAGTGCCAAAATGACTTGCAGTTAGTTTCATAACTGAGTCAATATTAGTACCTCAGTAGAATGTAAATGATTTGAAGACAATTATGCATAAAAATGCTAAACGAAGGATATTACTTCTTGAGTGCTGCTACAAAACTGTCTTAGAAATGATTTACTCTACCAACTTTTTTCTTAATTTTATTCCGAAACCTGTAAAATGTAACCTGTAAAATTTATTTTTCTCGTTATTTTATTTTATCTCAGGAATCCCGAATTAAGTCATAGCAGGCCTGTCCAACTAGCGCGTTCGGTTCGAACTGTCAGTGCCACCCCGGGGAGTACATCAGTAGAGCCTCACGCCGCACTGCTGGCACAACAGCACTGACAGAATCCACAACTCACCATTGTTACCGCCGGGCCGGCGCTCTCCCTGCTCCGCGCTTGTAGGCATGTGAATGTGGATCGCGGCGTGTTCACAAATGGGATCTTTGTCGTAGTCCACTCTGTCGGACATTTCATGTTCAGCGTTGTGTTGCGCCGCAGCGAGCGCCGAGCCTGAACACAAACACATATCATTTGTAATGAAACCAATTATTATTAATTTATTATCATAACAGCAATGACTACTCTGTGAAACCATGTTGCGTCCTCTCCAAGTACACAGAACATACCTTGCGCCACCAGCGGCACGACGGGGCGGTGCGGGCGCTCCGGCCCCAGCACGAGCTCGTCCTTCACCACGTGGTCGGTGTACAGGCCGGCCAACATGGCTGCCGCGCTCACTCCACACGGCTGTCGGCGCTCTCCACACTCCACCTTCACACACGCCTCTTCATCCGACAATTCTTCCTCCTTTACAATAACTAAAACAACAGTATATTCATATTAACCAGATGGAGATGTGTGAAGACTCTACAGGAGTCTTAGTTTCGTATTAGCAACTTTTCTTCTATACTGTGAGAATGCTAACAGATTTTCTGATAATATTTTGATAAGAGGTAGGAGGATAATAAAATACATCGTGTAAATACCTATCTTAATAACAAGTGTAAAAACTTTAGATTCATGGGACCCCTGTGCGTGCTAAATATTTACAAACGTCTCACATAGGAGTATTTCAATCATAAAACCGTTTAAAAATATTTCATTGGTTTTTTGAGGATTTTAAGGAATAAAACGAAAAATTTGATTGTAATTATATATTTCAAACCGGCCAAGAGCATGTCGGGCCATGCTCAATGTAGGGTTCCGTAGTTAGTCAAAAACAGCTGGGCCGATTATGTTCGAAATAGGTTTATTTTAAAGTATTCTATGAGCCCACGATTCGTGATATTTTTACATATTTTTGGACCCACGGATCGAAAGTTTGAGTGGGGAAGGAGAACATTTTTTTTATTCTAAAGTGGTTATCTCCAAAAATATTTATTTTATAAAACAACTTTCTTCTGGGTCCCTTATTCTTTTTGAAAGACCTATTCAACGATACCCCACACTATAGGATTACATCAAAATAAAAAAAAATCATCCCCACTTTACGACAAATTATAAGAAAATTTGTATGTGATAAAACTACAATTTATGTACATAGATTAAATCTAACTAATCTACTTAACCTAACCTATATCTAAGATGTATGTGATTAATATGTATATCTGTGCCAAATTGCTAATTTCTAGTATTAACGGCCATTGCGCTATGCTACAGACATGGCGAAACTATAAGGGTTCGTAGTTTACTACGGAACCCTAAAAAATAGTATTTTGCGCAGTGCGGCCTCTTCTTGTGGGGGGCAGGCCAGGAAATATATTTTTGTCTGAGTTATCAAAGTTGTGCCTTAACATTTGTGCAGGGAATTGTATGGGGGTCGGATATGTTTGTAGGTATCGCCGGGAATTGGAATCTCCTGCAGCACGGTTTTCGGCATCGCAAGCGAGCGCGCGGCGCGGAACTTTCCGGGCCTTCGGCCCTGCGCGAACCTCGGCCTTCAGCCTTCACAGGTCGTTTTTATGTCACACTTTTCCATCGCGTAGCCTGGGAGCGCTGGGTTCTCTCACGATAATGCGTAATTCGAATCAGTCTTTCTTCCAAAAAAGAAAGAAATGTTCCTGTTTTCTTTCCTTTACATGCTTGCATTATGCTGAATAATGTCAGTTTACCAAATTCTAGAAACATTTCCAAAGAATCTGTAACAAAAACCAACAAAGTATGATATTCAAATAATTTATGTTTATGACGCTGTAACTTTAACCTACTGAAAATCTAAATGGCGGACGTAAGCGGACAGTTTTTCTTATACAATCGATGTACATAGACCTTAACATTATTTCGATCTATAAAAACTAAGTTGCCAAGTCCCGACACATAAACAAAAATACGATTGTCTTAAATTTTCATCGTAAAAATATCGAAATATAACTACACAAATTAACCAGGTTTTAAATATATTATTTAAAGTCGATATTCGTAAACTATTGCAGAATAATAAAGTACATTTTCTTCTCATTCCATGTTCAAAAGCTTTTTTTTCAATCCGCGGCCACACAAAAATACCACGACAAAAAGTAAACTTTGCAAATATGAAATCGCCGAGAACAAAATCGTACACTTGTAGCAATAACTAGGTTCTGACCGATCTTGCTCAGGGATTCGTGAGGGGTGGGAGATTTTAAGCCTTTTATCAAGTGGACCGGTTAGTCAGGAATGTAAAAAAAACGTTAGGCGGTGAATTTGACTGATTTAGCTATTTCGACTTTTAAGCGGTTTTTTAATGCATATACTCCTATGTGCGTCTGTTTGACGTAACTCGAGACTGAAGAGATGTTGACTTCCTCGCTCAACATATGGGTTGGGTCGCAAAAAATTGTACAGTTACATTCATGACATCGTAACGTACGTTACGTACGTGACTGAACGTTACATTCATGATCAACATAAAGCTTAGTTCAGAACACGATATATAATTTTGTACTATGTAGTACTTCAGGCAAAAAGCATGTCAAAATAGTAATATCATTAAGAAAATTAAATTACTTAAGAAGATAATATTTTCTTCGGTTACCGCGAGGATTACTCATGAAATAAAACTATGAATACGGATAAACTCGGAGTCATCCGCAGACCACGAACCCTGTAAAGTGTTCGAAACGTCGGAATGAAGTTAAAATTAGTTAATATACGCTAGTTTATCCGTTTTCATAGTTTTATTTTACTTAAGAAGATTGAATTTCTGAAAAAGTGTAATCTCCGCCTTACAATCGGTCATGATCGTAACGTTACACATTTCGTTACATATGTTACAATCATGACAGAAAAAAGCAAACGACATCACCTCAAATCAAATTATCACTGAACTACGAATAAATACAAACAGAGACGTAACTAGTTTCATTGTTTTAAGCGATATCATACCTTTATTAACTTTTATTAATTTGTTTGAAATAACGTCCAATACTTACCCGGCAATTTAACACAAGAAAAACAATTTTCGGCGACAAATCTCGCGTCGACACACATTGTCAATTTTCATTCCAAACAAACATGACCGTTTTTGTTTTCTGAATGTTGGCGTCTTTTTCAATAGTTTTGCCAATAAATAAAAGGTAAAAGCAAACAAATCGTTTATGTAGAATGGCAAGAATAGACGTTTTGATGCCGTTATTTTCATGACGTTACACACGCAACAAAAAATTGGACACTTTTTCCAAGTTGAATAAATTTATTATGTTTAATGATACAATAATGGCATTTTGTAAATACGTTGAAAAAGTAACTCAGAACTCAAACCCAACTTACGAACACAATAAAGCACAAAAGTTTAGCTAAAATGTCACATTTTCCTTAATTAGTGTAGTAGTTGGACAAACAGTTTTTATATGGAGTAAAACTAGTGACAATGGAAAAAAACGAAAATATATAGAAATGTGTAAGGAAAATCAAGCTTTCATGGTTCTAACTATAGAGAGTTTCTTTTCAGATGAATGTGGAATGTATATTCGTTATTAAAACAGAACTGATGCCATGACAAAAATAAAATGAGGACAACCAAAAACAAACTATGGTACAATTTTTTGTGACGGAACCCATATATGCATAAATAAATAAATATCTTGGGACATAAACAGTTCGCCTCCGGTAGTGTTCCACCGAGTGCTAATAATATGCTTATCGAAAATATCTAACAGAACTCCTATGCCAGGGACACGCATGTGGGACCGAAAAGATTGTACTCCTATACCTATATTTGACACAGCACTTGTGTCAAAAACGTTTGTATCTCTATGCCAATGGCACAGGAGCTAGATCTTGATTTATGCTAGTGGCATAAGAATTAGTTTCATCTTGTATGTGTGTCACTGGCATAAGTCAGATTTTGTTGATCACAGATCTGTGTCACTGGTGTCTAACATGTTAGTGGAAAAACTTCTTAACCATAATTGCATAATGTGTTAGTTAGGTAAATATAAAATAAAATAGCCCCTGCTTAGCTTCCCTGTTAATAATAAAATAGCTCTGGGCAAAATCCAGCTAAAGGTCACTGGTGTCAAAAGAATCACAAACTCTCAGGTGCAGGGGCCCGCAAACTCCCACGCAGCTCTATCAAGGAATGGTTGCGGTCTTCTCGGTTCCAAATACATTACTATTAAACTATGTAAACTGCCTAATAAGAGTGGTGGTTCTATGACATCCTTGAAGGTAGAATCAGTCAGAGAATAGGGTCTGTAACATGCTTTAACAAACTGATTATATTAATTTGGTTAACTTCAAAATGTATAACTATAACACTATAATTGAATTTTAGTGCGAAAATAGAAACTGCCTCCTATCTGGTCTTAAAATAAATCCAGATTGGGGTTCTGAGAATTTACTTTAGAGTAAGACTACTGCTCAAAGTAGGTACTTTAACATGGTAATTTTGCTCAATAATTCTCTGAAGACCATAGAATAAAAGCAGATCCTTTTAGCCATAGCCACTTTTCTAACATAATCTGTATTACAATGGTTATTGTAATAGTAGAAAAGTAATATGGATTATAGATTATGTTAGAGGAAGGTTACCATGGTCTACCGCAACGCACTCGGGATCCGCCTTCACGTGCGCCGGCGACGAAGCGCCGCGGTCGCGACCCTCCATTGTTGCTCGGCTATCAATTCAGTACGGATGTATATTGAGTTGCTTTCCAAGAATGTGGATAAGCAACAAACGATCTGAAATTACAGTTACCTAAGACCGAACGCGCACAATAAATACATTAATTAAATACAATTTGACAGACCATCACATCACATTGACATGAGGACATGACAGTGATGACAGTCATACATGACAGCCATAGAGAACGAATCACCATAGATCATGCAAAACACACGCAGTCCCAAGGGGCTCTACAGACACGCAGCATATGGATGCAAGACACGCTTTCAAAACTCAAATTTTCAGCTACTTTTAGTATACTTAATTACTTATATAATACTCAACTGAATTCATACTCAAAGATCAAATACATTAATACAGCTTCCAATCACTCAGCAGATGCTCAGCAGCAATGTATGGAAAATAAGTCTTTCGTACTTGGAGGATTTAATCATTTAATCCCACAAGATTTCGTACTAACTAATGTCAAGCTATTATCGAGAAATGAAATCGGATTGTCGGTGTCAGTTGAGAACGGTTGACATTTGAAAATTTTGTGATATTTCAACGGTTTTTTTGTATATTTCTATAACTGTAACCAGTAAATTTTGTTGCTATACCCGATTTTATACCCGCAAATTGTTTAGTTTATTATTTTTGTGAATAGTAGTAGTCTAAGCCAGCATCCTCATGAATGAGGATGCTGGCCAATATGATCCAGGGGGGAGCTCTCCTCGCCCTCTTCATAAAAGTATTAGCCTCTCGCAACATGAATCGTTTGAAAAATCTTTGCTGATCCCTCCAAGGGACAAAATTATTCGCAGCCGTGAACGTACTATGCGTGCCATCAACGATCGCCCTCATTCTCGACCTCGGTCTCGGTCTCGGTCTCGGACTCCGCCGTCTGATTGGTCAGGTAACTCTGTGGTAGAGGTAAGATCCCAATCTCGTACTCCTGCAGATACTCAGTTACAATTAGGTCAAAACTCTCAAACGACAAATGATACAAACGCGATGACACCACCTCCTCACTTGATTGCGAATTCGCCTGGCGCTCCACAATTTCAAACCCAATCCCCGGTATCCCAGTCCACCCCTGTCGGACGGGAAAAGTATACCTGCACTGACGAAGGCCCATTTCTGGTACACGTGCAAAAAATTGAATCTTCCCCCGACTCCGGTACGGTGCTACATCCAGTGTCTTTTGGCTTCTTCATGCAGGGTCATCATAGGGAATTTCCGAATGTAGTTGAGGGAAGCGTTAAAAGGATTGGTAGAAACCGAGTTGCAGTCTGTTTCCACTCGGCTGAAGATGCCAACGCATTCTTAGCCTCTCCCTCATTGACCCAGCACAAATTCCGCGCCTTTATCCCTTCATTTAGCGTTACAAGGCTGGGTCTTGTCCGGGGTGTCCCAACAGAGTGGACACTGGACGAAATACTAAGAAACATGAAGGTTCCAACGTCCAATGCTAACTCCTGCCCAATTAAAATAAGACGCCTCAATTACAAAAAAAAGTCCCCAGATGGGTCTCATTGTTGGCTACCTTCCGAGACAGTGGTGGTAACCTTTGATGGTCAGACTCTGCCAAAAAGGGTATTTCTATGCCTCAACTCTTTGACAGTAGAACAGTATACGTTTCCCACCATCCAATGCTTCCAGTGCTGCCGATTTGGACACTCCAAAGAAAAATGCCGATCACTCCCCCGTTGTTATCGCTGTGGTGGTGCCCATCTAGGTGATTCTTGTAACATAGAAAATGACTCGGACAAAGTGCACTGCTGCAATTGCCCACTCGGACTTGGAGCAGGGCATTCTGCCAATAATAAATCGTGCCCCGAGTATATTCGGCAAACTGCAATTAAAAAAACAATGTCAGATGAGAATATCTCGTACATGGAAGCTTCAGATAGACATGCCAAAATTACTAAAAGATCATTTGCTAACGTAGTAACCTCCCCCGTGAACCAATCTACCTCCTATAGAAAAACAGTCTTCCGCAGTCCCCGCTCCCCACCTACTCTATCTAAAGGATACGATAGAAAAGCCCACGATTCTCTTACAAGGGATCCGGTAATCCAGTCTGGCCCTGTGTTTAGAGAAATCTCTCCTTCCAACGAAAATATCGTTAAAGAACTTATTAAAATCCTTTCTGCTCTTGTTAAAGCTCTTTCCCCCTCTAGCCCACTGGCTAATCCGTCTCTGCTGTCCCACGCTGCCCCTTTAATTTCTTCTCTCCTATCTTTTACAAATTCTTCAAATCATGGACCGAGTCATTCTTCAATGGAATACGCGTAGTATTTTAAATAAAAAAACTGATCTTATTTTTCTAATAAATAAATTCAACCCTTACGTCATGGCCATATCGGAAACTTGGCTTAGACCGAATATAGAGTTTAAACTTCCATCATATGTATCTCTCATGAACTACCGGGCAGATGGACGAGCAGGATGTGCCCTGTTCATCAGAGATCATATTCCTTTCTCTCAAATTCCCATCGATCTACATAACGCTAACTTTAACGGGGTTTGCGCGAGGGTGGGAGAAATCACCTTTCTTTCTTTATACATTCCTTCTCCTTCTTCCAATATCTTAAATGAATTAAACCAATTAATATCAACCCTTCCTCTCCCTATAATAATATTAGGTGACTTCAATATTCACCACCCATTATGGGGCTGTGATAGAAGCGACCTTCTAAGTAATCACCTCCTGAACATTCTAGACAGTAGAAATTTATGTTTACTCAATTCTGGATCTCCAACGCTACGCCCTCTTCCTAATCAATCGACCAGTGCGGTTGATCTGTCTTTATGCTCTCCTATACTAGCTCCTCAAATCACTTGGGAAGTGTTAAAATTCTCACATGGTAGTGACCACTTCCCTATTATCCTTACTTTGCCCCTCCCGTCTTCAAAAAGGTTGATTATGAAACCCCTTTTAATCTATAATATTAATGGAGCAGACTGGGGCAGTTATAGCAGATACTTAAATAGCGAAGTTGATGGCTTACCTCCTGTTTCCCTTAATCCTCCACAGCTTTGTTCTGATTCTCTGGTAGCAGCCATAAACTCTGCTGCGAAGAAAGCATTTCCTCTTAAAAATGCTGCAGTTGGTAAAGTTCCCTCTCCTCCGTGGTGGGATAAAGAATGCACCAATGCCATAAAGAAAAGAAAAAGTGCTGAACTCTCGTATGCACTGTGCATGTCAACTGAGAATTTTCAAAATCTTACGGTTGTTATGTCGGAAACAAGATCCTTACTTAAGAAAAAGAAGTCGGAAGGCTGGAAGTCCTTTTGCCTTTCTTTAAATCCTGCGACTCCAGATACTCTGGTGTGGAATAATATCCGTAGATTCAGGAATTCATCTATCTCCCGCAGTTGTCCTTATCCTTCTTCCCCCCTCTGGGCGGAAGCTTTTCTTTCTAACTTAGCTCCTCCGTTCGCTCCAGATGTGTTGGACTCCCCCATAGGGCTCCTTAACAATGACTCGTCTGATCCCCTAGACAAGCCCTTTACCCACCAAGAGCTAATAAATGCTCTTGGATCAGTTAAAGACTCCACTCCTGGCTACGATGGCATCACTTACTCTTTTATCACCAAAGCAGGGACCCGCTTCCAAAAATATCTTTTAGACCTGTTTAATTGTATTTTACTCAAGGGTCACCCCCCTGTCTCTTGGAAGCACCAGCTGGTAATGCCGATCTTAAAACCCTCAAAAGACCCTAATGATCCTAGATCGTATCGCCCCATTGCCCTTTCTTCGGTTCTGACTAAAAGCCTTGAACACCTTATTAAAAATAGACTCGAATGGTTTCTAGAAAGCCGCGAACTCTTCGGATCCTCCCAATTTGGCTTCCGAAAGGGTAAGAGCACTACTGATAGCTTAGGGATCTTTACTACTGATATCAGGCTTGCTTTCTCAAAGGGTGCCTCTGTGGTTGCCGCATTCTTAGATGTAGAGGGCGCTTATGACAACGTCCGACTCCCCATCCTCAGACAAAAACTTCGTAAACTGAATGTCCCATTGAAGTTGGCTACCCTCGTTGGTAATTTGCTCTCGGAACGTCAGATCACCTTCCGTGGAAGAGATCCTGATATCAAGCCGACAAGATTGTTATGGAGGGGACTGCCGCAGGGGTCAGTCCTGAGCCCTCTACTATATAATGTTTACACGTACGATTTAGAAATGTCGGCTGTTGATTGCCAGGTTTTACAATACGCAGATGATATTTTAATATATTCTGCAAATAAACACATCAAAGTAGCTTGTGAAAATCTAAATACCTCGTTGAACTCTTTAAATTCATGGCTCTCTGAAAACGGGTTAACGCTTTCCCCCACTAAGAGTTGTGCGGTGATATTTTCTCGGAAAAGAATCCTCCCTCAAATCAGTATATCTATTAATCACCTGGAAATACCTATTCGTTCGGCATATAAATTCTTAGGAGTAACATTGGACTCAAAATTAAACGGTTCCGAGCATTTCGGCTATTTGAAAAAGAAATGTGAACGAAGGCTTAATACCCTGAGATGTCTGTCGGGAGTTTGGTGGGGAGCCCATCCAACTTGCCTCAGACTTCTCTATAACGCAACGGTAAGAAGCGTATTAGATTACGCTTCTTTCCTGTTGGAACCTGGAAATAAACAGGGACTGAGAGGATTGGATCTCATTCAAAGCAGAGCATTAAGAATTGTTGCAGGAGCAATGAAATCTAGTCCTACCAATGCTCTACAGGTGGAATGCGCTGACCCACCTCTGAGCCTCCGCAGACAATTCCTTGCTGACAGGTATTTATTCCGTGCATTCCAATTCTCATATCATCCCCTTATCCACCGACTTTTTGATCTTAAGGCAGCTACAAGGTCCAATAAAAGCCCCCCATGTCTCGTGAAAAGCCTAATAAAATTTCAATTAATCAAAGACCCTGTTCACCACTCCCCATGTTTGCCTATCTTCCAACATAGCTATGAAGCTATAACGTTCTGCCCTCGAGTGATCCTTAATTTTGATATCTGCCATGATGATCCCCATTCTGATGAATATCTTCGACAGATCCTCTCACGTGAATGGCATGACTGGCATACAATCTATTGCGATGCCTCCAAGTTATCAGAAGAGGGATGCGTAGGAGTAGGCATCTTTCATTCCCAGTACAATATTGTCCAAAAAGTAAAATGTCCCCCAGAAACTTCCGTTTTCACTGGTGAGAGCATAGGAATTCTGAAAAGCGTGAATTACATCTTACTCTGTAAATTAAAAAAGACTATAATTTTTTCGGACTCCCGTAGTTGTTTGCAATCCTTGTTAGCCAATCCGTTTTCTATTCCTAATAATAATATCATTTTCCAAATTAAAAATAGCCTTATAACCTGCGAAAACCGAGGATTAAAAGTTTTTTTAATTTGGATACCAAGCCATTCAGGTATTGATGGCAATGAAAAGGCTGATCAGCTCGCCAAGGAAGCGGTGGTGTGTGGGGACAAAGTCCCTTTTAAAAACTATTCCCATGATTTAGCCCCCCTGGCTACCAAGGCTTTATACAAATCCTGGTCAGCTCTCTGGACTAGGTCAAGCAAAAAACGTGGTAAATTATTTTTCTTAATACAACCTAATATTACAAAAAAAACCGTGGTTTTCCAAACTTATAATGTGTAAACAATTTTGCTCCACAATAATAAGAATGAGGCTGGGGCACTGCTGCTCCCCATCACATTTGGCGAAAATTCACATAAAAGACTCCTCCCTCTGTGAATGTGGATTAGATATAGGTGACCTTAATCACATTTTTTTAAATTGTCAACTTTATGATAATTCTTCTTTATATTCTGTCTTGATAAACATAAATATTCCCCTACCTACTCATATTCTTAATCTAATCCAAATTGACCCAGTTAACAGCAAAGATATTTTTAACGCCTTAGGCTCCCACTGTACCATTAATAAAATCAAATTATAAATTTGTAACAGGATTAGCAACATATTATTATGTAACAACGCGTTATGATCTTATGATGAAACTTGTATGAAACTACGAAACAACTTGACACTGGCTAATCGGAAGAGAGCCACTACGCGCAAATATGATGCGTGAAAAGAAAAAAAAAAAAAAAAAAAGCTATTATCATGTATGTGGTGTCACTTCTGTCAAGACTGTCAGCTGTCGTCAGTCCAGTCGTCAGTCTTGTCAGTGTCACGTACACGTACTTCGTTACGAGAATGTTAGCGTCTATTTTGTTATTGTTGTAACGGTTAATTTTAGTATTGATCGTTCGCATTGTTTTAGGAAACAATTGAGTGTAGAACTCAGTGATTGAATTGCCATACTGCTGAGTATGGAAAGTCTCGACCGCGGCAGGTCGCCGCCGGCGCCGGGGGCGCGCGTGAAGGCGGAGCCCGAGTGCTTCACGTTGGATCCCAGTGAGCTTCCTTTAATACTACTGAAATGTATTATCTTATCGTCATATAACCATCTCAACATAGGTATTATTAGCGATTCAAGAGAATTCATTCACTGTTGGTCAATTCCATGTAAAATGCTGTCTTTCTAAAAAAATAACTTTAATAATTATGGTATGACAAAATATTTCACTCTTATGTGTTTGTTTGCTAATGACAAAAATTTGCTTAGCATTATTATACAACGTTGTATCTTAAAAAATTTGTTCAACAATTCTTAAATTTTGTGCTTAGGAACAGATTAAGAGGTTCAGTTTTATTGCTATGGAAGGTTATAGGTTATAGGTTTGCGCGGGCTAAATTTCCGCAACTCGACGTCAAAAATTTTGCGCCTATTTTGCGTGATGGGTTGTCGGCACTACTCTTGCCAACCCAGCTCTACCAGAAAGCCTAGCAGACCCTTGATGTTGCCGACGACTTCTGGGAGAGACCTCGGGGATCCGAGGTGTTGTGCCCGGTATTCTGCCACCCCTGGACACACGAGAATGACGTGGGCGGCTGTCTCTTCCTCCTCCAAGCAGGCTCTGCATAGTGGACTGTCTGTAACACCTATATTAAATAAGTGTTTGTTTAGTGAGGCGTGGCCTGTTATAGCTCCAGTGAGGAGACGGAGCTGTGGCCTCTTCATCAGTTTCAGCCTCCGTGACAACCCGGGGTTGATTGTCGGTAGGGCTTCTTTTGATTGCCTACAAGTACCTAGGTCTGACCAATACTTCTGGTGTTTTACCTTGGTGTTATGTCGCAATGTGCTTCGCAGCCAGGCGTGTGGCAATGGTATGATCGGCTCTGGTCCTATCGTTCCCGCCTCTGAGCCTCCTCTTGCCAATACGTCAGCTGCATCATTACCTCGCGAGTTACTGTGTCCTTTTATCCACTGTAGGGTTATGCTATTGGTTGTACATACCTCCGACAGTGCTTTGTGACATTCGTAAATTAGCCCCGAGGTTATAGTGTAACTCTGCAGGGCTTGTAGTACTGATCTGCTGTCAGAAAGTATACGGATGGGGTAGTCCATTACCTTCCTTGAGATTATTGCGTATGCTGCCATTATGATGCCCATACACTCCGCCTGGAAGACAGTGTTGTAGGCCCCTAATGGTGTAGAGATATGTATGTTTAGGTCCTCCGAAAATACTCCAGAGCCAGTACCTGACCTTGTTTTGGACCCGTCCGTGAAGATCCGCAACTCTTTTGGGTTGAGACCTTCATGGGGGTCCTCGTGTAATTGTATTTTGTATTTCTTGTCAAACACGAACTGCCTGGGTATCCTGTCGGTCACCGCTTCTATGAGCGGTTCCTTACCTATAGCCTCGTAGAGGATTTCGGTGTGTGGTACCCGGGGCGGTCTCCAGAGATTTGACTTTTTGAGACGTACCGCTGTCGCCAACGCCTCCTGTTGTATGTGGAGATGTAGCGGCGGTAGGTTCAGTAGGGCTTCCAGGGCCGCAGTGGGAGTGGTCCTCATGCTGCCCGTGGCTGCCATACAGGCAAGCCTCTGGAGTCGTTGCAGTTTGTCAGCGACGGTGGATAGCCTGGTTCGTGGCCACCATACTATTGCACCATAGCTTATTATTGGTCGGATTACTGCTTGGTAAAGCCACAGAATGATCTTGGGTGTAAGTCCCAAGTTTTACCCACCATCCTGCGACATTGCCAAAATGCGACTGTAGCTTTATCGATTTTATTGTTGAGGTGATTACTCCATTTCAACTTACTGTCTATCGTAACCCCCAGGTACTTTACCTCGGTTGATAGTTGGAGCTCTGTATTGAATAGTTTGGGCAGGCGGAAGTTGCCCAAGTTTCTTTTGTTGGTGAACATCACTAGCTCTGTCTTTTTGGGATTAACCGTGAGTTCGTTTTCGTTGCACCATCGTTCCACGATAGCTAGCGCGGAGCGGGTTACATCACATACTGTATTTGTGTGATTTCCGCTCGTAAGTATCACTATATCATCTGCATAGCCTATTGTGTAGTAGTGATTGTTATTAAGTGTGGCGATCAAGTCGTTCACCACGAGATTCCATAGAAGCGGTGAGAGGACACCCCCTTGAGGGCATCCCTTCGCCACTAGAGCAGTTTGTGCCTCGCCTGAGCCTAGTTTGATTATTCTCTGACTCAGCATGTTGTTTATCCAGTTAGCCATTACCGCATTCGCTCCATGTCTTACCAGTGCTGCTGCAATGCTGGTGAAGTTGGTCTTGTCAAAAGCTCCTTCGATGTCTATGAAGGTACCAAGACACATAGACCTGTTTTTGATCGCTACCTCGATTTTACTTACTACTGCGTGAAGTGCCGATTCTGTAGATTTGCCTGGGCTATAGGCATGTTGGTTTGGATGCAGTGGTTTTCCAGTTAATACCCTCTCCCTCAGGTGTCTATCGCATAACCTTTCTAATGTTTTCAGCAGAAAAGAGGTCAGGCTGATAGGCCTGAACGATTTGGGGTCTGAGTAGTCGCTTTTACCTGGTTTTGGTATGAAGATGACTTTGACCTCTCTCCATCGCTTCGGTACGTATCTGTGAGCCAGACAGGCGCGTAGGACGACGGTGAGTTTAAGGATAAGACTTTCGCCTCCCCATTTAAGAAGCGCTGGGAAGATCCCATCTACTCCCGGCGACTTATATGAGTCAAAGCTGTTTATGGCCTACCTTACTCTCTGTGGGTCGATTACCTCGTTTGTTTGGCGCCAGTCTTCCTCTGTTGGGGTTATCTCTGCCTCCGTCCAACTGATTGACTGCGATATTTTGCACTCTGGGAAGTGCGTTTGTATGAGAACAAGTTCTGCCTCATCCTGTGAGTTGGTGAGGGAATTGTCTGGTTTGCGCAGGGTTCCTAAGGTTACGCTTGAACTATTGGAGAGAACTTTCCTTACCCTGTTGGCTTGTGCGTATGCCTCAATGTTGGTACAGAATTTACGCCAAGAGTTGGTCCTTCTGTACCTGAGACGTTTTTTGTAATTGGACTTGGTGTTTTTATAAATATCCCAGTCCTGGTCTGAGCCTGTGTTCATTGCCCTGTTCAGTTGACGCCTCATCTTACCTCGTAGTCTCTCCAGCTCGGGTCCCCACCAGTTGGTCTTATTGTTGAGGCCAGCTGGGGGCATAGATAGGGGACATGTTTGGTGGTAGCAGTCAATAATGCTGTCAGTGATGACTCCTACCTGTTCTTCTATCTGTGCAGTGCCTATTATTTTAGGAGGATCCATTTGGTCTAAGACCGTGCCTATGCGCAAACTGTATTGAGCACGATCTGTTCTACGTGGATTCCGTCTTGGCAGTGCTACGACTGTATTTACCTGGAAGTCGAAACGAATCCATCTGTGATCCGAGCATGACAGTTCTTCCGATACGTGCCAGTTCGAAATCTGTTTCGCTACTTCCTCGGTTGCTAGAGTCAAGTCAATGATTGTTTTACTTCGTCTAGTGACGAATGTGGGTTGGGAACCAATATTAAGTATGTTTAGGTTTGTTGTACATAGGTATTCAACTAGTTTCTTACCTCTGTCGTTACCTGTCTTCATGCCCCATATAGCGTGATGTGCGTTAGAGTCAGTGGCCACGATGAGTTCGAGTCCCGACTCTTCGCAGAAGTTGACCAGCCTTGTTAGCTCGTGTGGAGGGGGGTCGTCCGCTTCCGGCATGTAGACTGAGGCTACGACCACCTCTCGAAGGCCAGTGTCCTGCGCTCCCTGCACTCTTATTGCGCACAGGTCTCTAGAACAAAAGCTTGTTAAGGGATGCGCATGTATATCTCTAGATATGTATATGCAGGTCCGGGGGTTGTCCGGCCCTGCGTAAACTGTTAGCTTACCTCCTATATTGCGGAGTCCGCAAACAGAGCCTTTCCTGACCCACGGCTCCTGGATCAGTACTACGGCTGTACTGTTGACCTCCAACCACTTCCGGACTTGAGCCGTGGCGGTTTCACTGTGGTGGAGGTTCGCTTGTAAGAAGCTACAAGTCGGCGAAGGGTGTCCCGCCATTGGGGTCAACCTCCTCCTCCGACATTACCTCAACCTCATCCTTGCCGATGATCAGCTTGCCTAGCTCCTGCGTGCACTCTCCTTCACTTTCCGAGTGGTCGCGAAGAAGTTCTTCTTCGTCCTTCTCGGAACCTGAGGCAGAGTGCACTGGAACTTGGGACTCGGGTTCCGCGACTGTGTCAGCGGAATGAGTCAACCCGGCAGTGTCCATGGGTTCGGGGGTTGAAGCTTGCGCTTCTTTGTTTCCTGAGACGGTGACACTCGGGGGCGGCTGCTCCCCGAATCGGCCTCGTGGTCCTCGGAACTTCACGTACACCGAACCCAGCATGAAGCCAAGTCGGCGCCCGTGATCCACGAGTGCCTGCACCACCGTCTCTGGGACGCTGACGACAGCAAACGTTTCCGTCCCCTGTACGTCAGTGCTGTGGAGTAGCCAGCGGTCTATTTCCGCCCACGGGTTCTGGTAGCGAAGAGTCCACGCCACTGCACGGAAGTCTTCCCAGACACCCGGGAACAGAATGCCACAGCGTACCCGTTTCGGCACATCGCTCTGGCGTTTTACGACTACCCTCTCCCCCTTAGAGAGGGTGATGGTAGCCACAGTACGCCTGAGCCACGCCAGTGTAGCCTGGTCGTTGCACCATAGCCGCAGGGAGCCGTCTAGGAGAGTTGGTTTTCCCCGAAAGAGCGGCCCTGCTGCGTGGCTGTTGCTGGGCTGCATAGCTTCCTGCATTAGCAGGGATTGCAGCTGCTGCTGGACCTCCTCCGACTGCTGCGGGCTGAGATGACCCGAAACGGCTGTGGTAATAGCCACTAATAGGTCAGCCTTCGCCGCCTCTGCGTAGTCGGTGTGGGAGGTTGCAGTAAGGTTGCCGGTCCTCTGCCTCTTGGGCTCACCTCTTGGAGAGATAGTCTCGTCGAGGCGTGCCCTTTTGGCAGAGGAGCGAGCCCCTTGGGTACTCCCTCCCTCGGTCGTACGGCCTGACCCTTCCCCTTTAGAGAGGGCATGGCTTGCAGCTGGGGGACCAGCTGCTGCCTGTACCCTGCGCTGTGCGGGGGCCTCCGGGTGTTGTGGAGGCTCTGGGTTGACTTTATCCTGCGCTGCTTTACGCTGGTTGTACTTGCGCCGCTGCCGCTTATTCATTTTGTGCGGCTTCTTGGCAGTTTCAGCGGTCTGGGCAGGGGTGTTTGGTTCTGCCCGTTTACCGGACTTCCCCTTGCGCCCCTTTTTGCCTCCGCTCTGCAAAGTCCAACCAGCGTCCAGCAGCTCGGACGTCAGGTCAATCACCGGCTCGACCGTCGGCATCCGTTCCAGGATAGGAGGAGCAGGCCCCCCTGTCGGAACGGGAACGTCGGCTATCACCGGTGTGGGTAATAATGGCTGGGTACGGTCTATAGCCTGCGCCCTAGCCATCTGTTTAGTCGACGCATCAGGTTTCAGCGCTACCGGTTTCCCGGTAACTCGTCGACCCTGTGCGGACTTCTTGTGTGACGGTACTGTCGAAACAGCGCCGCCACGGTGTGTTGAGTGAGAGGGTACTGCCGAAGCAGCGCCGTCACGATGTGGTGTCAGTGGTGGAGGCCTTGCCGGAGCAGTGCCGCCACGGTGTGATGTGTGTGGTGGAGGCCCTGCCGGAGCAGTGCCGCCACGGTGTGTGGATGAAGAGGGGGGTACTGCCGAAACAGCGCCATCCCCTCGGTGTGTGGTGTGTTGTGTGGAGAGGTTCGGTACAGTGTTTCCTGCGCCGTCCCTCTCTTGTGTTTGGGTGCCTTCCGGTTTCCCTTCCGGCTCCCTTGGGGTTTGGGATCTTGGGTTTGCCATGATTCCGTTTTTAAATTTTCACCTCTCGAGCTTCCCACCCTCCGTGGAGCCCGCACCTTTGGGGATGTCACTTGGACACCAGGACTACCCAAGAGGTATAGATGTGGTGAGTTGGGTCTCCTGCGCGACATCGGGTGCTGCAGACATGTGGCCGGGAAAAATCGATCCTATTTTCCCCAGTGGCTCCACATGCCCTTGCTCCTTCAGCATGGCCGAGCCCCAGCGACCTCCCAGAGGACGCCCTCCCCACATCTCGCCTGCGGACCGTACCACCTCGACCGTACGGGACGCGTGTCCGTTCCCTGCAGTGGCTAGCTACAGGGCAACCGTTTCGCCAGAAATTCGGACCGAACGGGGCTTGTTGTCTAGGGGGGTAACTAACCCCGACCCCCTGTTGACTCAACCCCGCAGGACTCCTGCATCCCCGCTGACGGCGTTCAACTGCGCAGGACATACGCAGGTAAGCGGTTATAGTCTGCTAAGGTCGCCTACACCCTTAGCAGAACCGGGAAGCATCACGAGGCAACGTAGCTAGCAAGGAGATCGAAATCATTTACTAGCTATGTCGTCCGTGAGCCTCACTTAGAGTGTGTCATACCTCGCTCGGGTTTTTAGGTCCTCGCGGGTTATGACGGAGAGGGGAGGGGGACAGTTGGGAGGGATGTAGAGGAAGGGCAAGGGACAGGATTGGAACCTCTAGCATGACCCTCCACGCTGCGCGTGGTCTAATATGTCAAGTAATACTTAACATATGAGGCCTCCCTATCAGCGCGGTGTCTCATGCTAGAGGATCGGAGACAGGGGGGGCTTGTTGGATCATGGGATTAAGGGAAGAGGAAATACCTGGTCGGTGGGAGTGCCAGACCAAGCTTGGCCCTCATACTTAGCTACTGGTGGTCCGGGGTAGATGGAAAGAGTGCGACGCCCGTTATTAACCACCAGCATTTCCAGGGTGTACGACCTACTGGGATGTAGGTTCGTCCCTGACCTGCGGCGGCGGAGTCAGAGACAACGGGGACGTGTATGAATGGACTTGAGGGTGCAGGCCTATAGCTCAGCGTCGCACACCTGAGCGTACCCACTACCCCCCAACACCCCAAATATATATTGCTATGGAATAAAATATAGATTCCATATTATTATCTCCTTTATTCAACTTTCCTCTTAGGCTAGGTGTTTGTTAATGAAACGAAAGAAGTGGACTGTAAATAAATTCGAAAATTAACCGTTACGACGAAAGTATTTTGAATGAGAATACGTTAGGGTGGGTGAGCAAGAACGTTGTTGCTAATTCAAAATTACGGGAAACTAAAGCGAAGTGAATAAGGTTACCTTCTGTTCCGGATGCTGGAGACTGGATCCCAGGCTTTGCTGTTCTGCTGTCGGTTCAGATCGGGCTCCTCCGGCCAGCTAAAGTCACCTAAATCGTTACCTTCAGCATCCAACTTAGCCTAGCGTCCGCCTTACACACACGGTCTTGAGGGTTCCTTAGCACTTGCTGCTTCCACTATTATAAATATGTTGACTGAGCTACGGTACGTGTCAATGGTGTTTAAATTCTAATACGAAAAAGTTACGAAAGCGAGAACTGTGTTGACTTAACGACGGTTTTAAATCACACTGACGTTTTCGCCAATCCAGTTAGGGAGGGGGGAAACGTCAAACTTTTAAATTCTATATTGGCAGTACTGCCACAATAAACCGAAAGGTTGCAAACTTGAACATTATCCGCCTACCAAAATACGACAGTGTTTTAACCCAGAGAATACTGGAAAAATACGAACGAGAAAATGAAACTAACTAACCCAAAGGAAAGACGACACGACACATTTATAATAAAGGTTAGACGCTAATACCGTTGCCGTGCGAGTCTCGAGCGAGGCGACCGCCTACCATCAGATGACCTGACGCGAGAGCAAGAGAGGGAACGAGTGTCACAACGAGAGCGGAAGTTAGCTTGACTACAGGAACGAGAGTAATTTCGGAGGCCAGAGCACCGACAGAAGGGCGATAAAGACGATATAGTGATAGGCGAACCGACGACAAGAGTAATAGCGACAGCGATAGTAATGGTGAGCCCGAGAATTAGAATGAGAGTGACAACGAGAATGGATGTGAAAGCAAGAGCAGATAGGCAAGCGATAATGGAGAATAAAGTTATAGCTGAGAGGGATTGAGGCTGACGAGAAGATCGAGCACAAAAACCGAAAGGCGAGGCGAATCGGGGGCGAGAGTCGGAGCGAGAGCGAGAATCGGAGTGAGAGCGAGAGTCGGAGCGAGAGCGAGAATCGGAGTGAGAGCGAGAGTCGGAGCGAGAGCGAGAATCGGAGTGAGAGCGAGAGTCGGAGCGAGAGCGAGAATCGGAGTGAGAGCGAGAGTCAAAGCGAGAGCGAGAATCTAAGCGAAGGCGAGAATTTAAGTGACAGCGAGAGTCGGGTCGAGATCGAGAATCGGAGCGAGAGCGAGAATCAGAGGAAGAGCGAGAGCCAGAGAGAGAGCGAAACTCAGAGCGAGAACAAGAGTCAGTTCGAGAGTAAGGAGCGACTTCAGTGGTGGCAGCACCACCCATCAAGAGCCATCCGAAAGCACTGTTAAGGGCAGTTGCCTCACCGCAGTCACCATTGATCAGGCCTGGACGCAACGACGAAGCGAAAATGTTGACGCTCAACAGCATGTCAACAGGTCCTGGGGTGTGAAAACCGGGATCAGCAAGTTGCAGGTCCTTAGTGCGGTGCCGTGACGGAATGTCGATGTGTTCAGTTGGCAGATCTGGACATATTCTAGGCAACAGATAGGCTTCAATTGAGAATGCGGCTTTGACCTCACCAACACTTGGTCGCACAACTAATGAAACTAAGCCCTGTGGCTGGGCTGATGCCTGACCTATACCATCAACCGCGTACCTCCCATGTATGACATTGATACCTAGTTTCTCAGCACAACTCTCGGTTATAAAGTTACACCCACTAGCACAATCCAATACTGCCCGTACAGGTACAAGACCACCATGCTTATCTCTAACCAGTACCTTAGCAGTAGCAAATAGAGTAGGGAACACACGGGTATTTGCTAACATGGATAGCTGGGTCTGAGAGTCCACAGGTGTCTCTGTATCCACAGACAAGGATACACGCGAATTAGGTCGGTTGAAATGCAATAGTGTGTTGTGTGAAAATCTGCAATGCTCACACCGCTCCTCCGACTTACAAGCCTTCACTGGATGTGAATCTGCCAAACACAAAATACACAACCTCTTTTGCTTAACTAAATTGAAACGGGTGTCTGGGTCATATCCCAAAAATGTTGGACATGATTCCAGCTTATGTCCTTCCCTGCACAAAACACAACAAGGAGCAGACACAAACAAAGCTGTCTTTGCCCTACTAATAGGCCTATTGATATTAGATTGAGCGGAACTGGTAATAGACCCTGTAAATCCTGCAGTATCTAAAGCTCTATATCTCTTTTCTATAAAATCCTGCAATTCACTAAACACAGGGATGTCATCCGAGTTATGCTCTAGCTCAAATTGCTCTTTAGTGCTTTTATCAAGCTTCGACCACAGTAATTGCACAAGCATGAAATTAACATCAGGTAACTTAAAGCCTTTCAATATAGACAAGTTTTCATTAAAAACCCTATGAACCCGCTGCAGGTCACTAGGCCGACATCCCTTCACCGCTTCACATTGAACTAACTTTTCATAGTAGGTTGTTGCTATAAGTCTAGGTTTATTATATTGCCTATATAATGTGTCATATGCCAAGTTATAGTTGTCATCATTGACAGGGTAATTTTTTATCAGATCATACGCCTCATTTTGCACACTCGATAATAAATAATGCAACTTCTCAACTGGCGCAATATCTGTGCGTTTATGCACTAGAGAATTAAAAAGTTCGATAAATGATATCCAATTCTCAACCCTAGCATCGAAAGGCTTAATCTGTAACTTCGGCAATTTTGGCATAGTAAGTTGTTTCGTTTTCGTAGTTGCGTCTTTTAAATCCCTCATTAAGCGCGCTCTTACTAACCTAAGTTTTGTGTCGAACGTCGCCGTGTAACTACAGATTTCCCGATGTTCACTCCTCGGCATGGTACTCAAAAGCTTTATTTGAGCATCATGAAAGTTTTGAGCTATAGAAGTTAGCTCAGATTCATCACACAAAGCTAACTCCACATCCGACAACATTTCTAAATACTCTATGCGCATTACTGCGTAGTCTCGTGCAATCAACACTGGGTTAACACCAGCATCTGCCTCCATTGACTTATCACCGGGTCCCATATTAACTCAGTAATAAACAAAACACAAACAAACAACAACTAAGTATACAAAACTTAACTTCGAAAATCGAACCAGTTGATGACAGACTGTCTAATTTGACAGTGACACTGACACAAACGAAAGTGTTGGCAGCAATAAACAGCAACGTGAATGATTGAATGAACTAAATTTAAACACCACTACACGATCAACTTTCTTGCTTACCCACAAGTATTTTTACAATTCCTACCCTAATTTTTTTTCTCAATGTTATGACAGGAAAACAAATAAACGGATTCCAATAAGTGACTAAGCGAAAAGAAAACGATAAAACCAGAGGTCACTTATCAAAATATCCGGTTCGGAGAACCAAAAATGTTAATGAAACGAAAGAAGTGGACTGTAAATAAATTCGAAAATTAACCGTTACGACGAAAGTATTTTGAATGAGAATACGTTAGGGTGGGTGAGCAAGAACGTTGTTGCTAATTCAAAATTACGGGAAACTAAAGCGAAGTGAATAAGGTTACCTTCTGTTCCGGATGCTGGAGATTGGATCCCAGGCTTTGCTGTTCTGCTGTCGGTTCAGATCGGGCTCCTCCGGCCAGCTAAAGTCACCTAAATCGTTACCTTCAGCATCCAACTTAGCCTAGCGTCCGCCTTACAGACACGGTCTTGAGGGTTCCTTAGCACTTGCTGCTTCCACTATTATAAATATGTTGACTGAGCTACGGTACGTGTCAATGGTGTTTAAATTCTAATACGAAAAAGTTACGAAAGCGAGAACTGTGTTGACTTAACGACGGTTTTAAATCACACTGACGTTTTCGCCAATCCAGTTAGGGAGGGGGGAAACGTCAAACTTTTAAATTCTATATTGGCAGTACTGCCACAATAAACCGAAAGGTTGCAAACTTGAACACATGTTATAAATTACATTAATAAATATTCAATCAAAGTCAAATTAATTCACACTACATTAAAACATTTGGATACAATATCAATAAATACATTTGCTTTCATCAGTTATTACATTAAAGTTTAAGTTAATATTCGTACCTAATTATTCGTTTGGATAGGATTAATAAAAAAAAATTATACTATGTCAAATTCGTTATCTTTATAATAGTCCTCAACCATGTAGTAACATTTCTGGATTAATATTCGCTTAATTATGTTTTTAAATCGGGTATTATTTTCTTGTTTTAGGATGTTAGGTGGTAATTTGTTATACATATATTTGGGCACATCTATAATATGGACTCTTTTTTAACATTACTAAGTTCCATTTTGGTAATGCTAACTGATGTCGTTTTCGTGAATTGTAATTATTAGTGATGTCTTTTTTTTGTACGAATAAATTGAAATGCTTCCTGACAAACATTATTGCTTCAAAGATATACAGAGAAGGCAGTGTAAGAAGGTTTAGTTTTTTAAAATGTGGCCTACAACTGTCTCCTACTAATCTTTACTAAGATTCGGACACATGTTTTTTGTTGGAGAAACAAATCGTGGGCATCGGTGCTCTCACCCCATAGGATAAGCCCGTATCGTAGCCACGAGTATGCATATGCATAGTATGCAGATAACGACGCTTCTAAGTCTGAGTTTGCTTTAAGTATACTAAGAGCATAAATGAAGCTAGACAGCTTATTATTTATTTTCTGCACGTGTGGTTTCCAGCTCATATCACTGTCCACTGTTATGCCCAGAAGGTTAAATTGGTTAACTTCTCCTATAATCTGGTTATTTATATGTAAATCTATATCTAATTAGGTTTTTTGATATGGCTTAAATTGAATTACTTTAGTTTTGTTTAAGTTAATTTCTAATTTGTGGTCACGTAGCCATTCAAAAATTAAATTGGAGTAACATTCTAATTTTATTCTACATTCTTCACTGTCAGTGCAGTTAAATAGTACTGAAATGCACGTAGACTGCAAACATTATGCACGTAGTGTCTAACTCTTTTGGTAGATCGTTAATGTAAACTAAGAAAAGGATACACCCAATTACACTTCCTTGAGGGATTGATGTCTCTACGTGGCGGGACCCTGATATTACCGCTTCGACTTCGCCAGTGCTTTCATTGTAGTGCTCTATCTGCACATATTGAGATCGGCTTTGTAGGTAAGATTTGATCCAATTATATGTATTTCCCCTAATACCTACGCCGTAGAGTTTTGATAGAAGTATTTGGTGCGATACTTTGTCGTAGGCCTTCGTCATATCCAGTAACAAACCAACAGAGTATTTTTTCCCGTTTATGTGGCGCAAGGCCTCTTGTGCGTATTTAAAACTCAGTTCAGGATTTGACATCGGGTTATGTTTTAAAAAAAGTATGCTGTTCAGCAGAGAGTGACCAAAAAGTTACACGTGATTTGTCCGATGACCCCCCTTTCCGCTATCCGCTATGGCGATAATTGGTGATTTTTTCTTGACCCCCCCGTCCCCCTGTACAGTATGACGTGATTAATGGACAAGCCCTAAGGAGAAGAGAAACATTCCTAGAATGTTGCGTGAGGCGATTGAGATAATGAAATATCCAAACTTTAATAGGATAGAAAGAAGCTTTTCTCTACCACCAGCTTGGGATCCAGTTGTTCATCTGATAAAGGAACAGTCTAGACATAAACCGTGAGGCTGATGTATTTGACGGTGGTGACCCCCCTTTTAGTACTAGCAATTTTTTTTCAAAATTATTTTAAATTTCCTTATGAATTAAAATTGTATATTTCGGTTTAATGCATAATGATCTTAAGCTGTACTACAAATGTTTTTTGAAAAGAGTTGTCCCGCTGAATTTCTTGCCGGTCCCAATTTTGGGATACCTTCCTAACAATACAATCATACAAAGGAAGGAAATACTTTTGAGGCAGTGGCGTAGGGATAGAACCGGCGTAGATTATTTATTTTGTCTCTTGTTTTCATTCTGAAAATACTTGTAATGAATAACTAGCTTAATTTGCAAATTTAGTATGTACATCCACCCTTAAAAATTTATTGTCTGTGGTTTAGTATATTTTTCTTTGGTGGGTAGTTTTGTACTTATCTTTCTTATTTTGATGGAGGTAGATCTATCAAATTTCCTCCATTGTCAGTCATCCGCAGACCACGAACCCTGTAAAGTGTTCGAAACGTCGGAATGAAGTTAAACTTAGTTAATATACGCGAGTTTATCCGTTTTCATAGTTTTATTTCGTAATACAATTGACGCGATCGTGAGTTTTGTTTTGATTGCAGCTTTGACTATGTACAATTTGTTTTGCAATCGACGGATGCCAAGTCACGGATAACGAATCATACATCACTTAGTCAAACAAGTATTAGTTGCACAGTAATTATGTTTCCAGAATACTAACCAATAGTACGACGGAGAAGAATATGACATGACGAACATAAGATAGTTAAAAAAAATATTCAAAGGAAGAAGAAATAATAACTCCAATATCGTACCATTTGTCGACAACTCTCTTGGCCTTGCCCTTAATCCCAGATCATATTTGTTTTACATAATCAGCACTAAAACTGTTTGTGACTGTGAGTAGGAATAATCCATAAAAGTTATAATCATAATCAAGTTTTTTTGGCCAACCCTTTATAGTATATTATGCAACCCTTGTTTAAGAGAGTTTTTTTTTTTTTTTTTTTTATTGCATACCATGGTATTTCAGGTGTTACAAGATCGTGTGTATCACATGGACCCCGTTGGGGTGTAGCAAAATATTCTTTTAACAATTATAACTTAAAATTAAAATTAAATGTAGGTGGTACAGTTATATAATACCTATACTTACAAAAGTATATTATTCCTAAATATGGTTACTAAAGTATGGTTCGGAATAGAATTAGCAAAATGTTCCCGTTTACAAATGATCATCTTCCATGTATTCTTGTACAGAGTAGTATGTTTTATGTAATAGTATAGTTTTTAGCTCTGCTATAAATTCAGTCAGGTATTTTATGTTTTTAATGCTGCTAGGTAATTTATTGTAAATTTTTATGGATTGGTAAAATGGGCCTTTTTTATAAGAGTTCAAAAAAGGTGATTGGCGTGGGTAACAATTTGAGGCGAAGCGGAAAATTGTTATTAAAGACGCCACGAGCATTTTTTGACTTAGTTAAACAATGTTGCATACAATACTTTTTACGACCACACACTTATTTTCAAATAAAATTGTATATTTGAGAAATATTCTTAGTCAAACACAATTTTATTAATCATCAAGGTCAGGCGGGAGTCGTAAAAATTAAAAAAGAAAGCTCCTCTATGGTTTACTGTTCATCAGAAATTACATTTAAAATTATGTTGGCAGCCATGTATTTAGTAGAGGTCCAAATGGAAAAAATTGTGCGCTGTGAGTTACAGTTTTGTAATTTTTACCAGAGCTAGAGGGTGTAAAAATAAAAAATTTTAGATGTGGAGGGAAAACCAATTCCCCCCCTGAACGAGGGGGGAGAGGGGTGAATGTGCAAACGGAGGGGTTACGTTTAATTTTTTTTCGTCTAATATTTAGGCCTACTATTTATTGTTTGGTATCATTTTCATATAAAACAGACACGGGGAATTCATTTTTGATAATAAACATGAGGATTTTCATACATAAAAAAATAATTATTGGTATAAAGGTAAAATAATCATCGTTATTATTTTGATTGTTGCGTTATATAAGTATTACCAAATAAATATATGAAAATAAAAAAAATACTACAAGATAGCATATTTATTGTAGTTTTTAAAAATATATACTTTTTGGAACTTTCCATGCAAAAATAACTTGTAAAAAAATTGCACCTGTCGCGTACCTCGAATAAAAAAGGGACGTAGCTTTGACTTATTGTTGACAGTACGTTTCTACTGCGGGAATTTAGCGATTTTGCATAAACAAAATACTCCATAATATCTGTTAGGGCAAATTGCATCAACCTGAGTTAACCAAGCAAACCGGGTTAAACGTTTATTTCACACGGAATTTGATAATTGATAAATTTCTTATGAAGTAAGTGACTGACCCGGCACTATACAGAAGATATCCCGGACATCAGCCTATGTGATATTGGAATGGCTCTTGAATAGCTCAAAAATAACAGGGCGTCTGGGGAAGATGGAATTATAGCTGAGCATCTGAAGCCAGGTGGTAAACCAATCCTTATGGCCCTTCAGAAGTTGTTCAACTCCGGAAGGGAGAACGCCTTAGGCATGGAACAAAAGAGTGGTAATACTGTTCTTGAAAAAAGATGACAACGCCTTATTGAAGAACTACCGATCCATCTCACTTCCGAGTCATATTTATAAGATGTTTTCAAGAGTCATTACGAATCGTCTTGCACGCAGGCTTGATGACTTCCAGCCTGCCGAACAAGCCGGTTTCCGAATTGGCGTTTCGTAAATGTTATACAGAAGACCGAGGAATAGGTATAACCTGCCCCTCTGTTTAGCGTTTGTGGACTACGATAAGGGGGGTTTCCATGACGTACTAATGCGGTTTAATTTAGTTCGAGAGAAAGGGATAAGGCTATACGAGTCGCGTATCACCGCCCCTTTCCCAGAACCTAAACTGAATCGCATTAGTACGTCATGGTAACCCCCAAGTCCTTCGATTTGATCGAAACTCTGGGCAGTACTACAGTCTCTTTAACGGTACCAAGTAGACTACCGCTATGTCGAAATGTTGAGGTGTTTGTACGAAAGCGCCACTATGTCAATCCGACTCCAAAACCAGAGCTTGAAGCATATTATACTGTAGCGGGGAGTCAGGCAAGGAGGTGTCATCTCCCCTAATCAGTTTACCGCTGCACTGGAAGATGTCTTTAAGACTGGACTGGAGAAGGTGAGTATCAACATAAACAGCGAGTACCTCACTCACCTTCGATTTGCTGATGATACGGTAGTCTTGGCTGAGACCTTGGAAGATTTCAGTACGATGCTCGCTGACCTCAGTAGCGCCTTCGAGCGAGTTTGTCTTAGGATGAACATGAATAAGACGAAAACTCCCGTTACAATCGGAGACTAAACTCGAAGGTGTAGACGACTATAATATACCTAGGACAAACTACCCAGTTAGGTAGGTCCAACTTTGAGTAAAATGTCAATCATCGAATCCGACTAGGTTGGGCAGCGTTTGCGAAGCTACGACACATCTTTTCATCCAATATTCCGCAGTTCTTGAAGACAAAAGTATTTGATCAGTGTGGCAACACACACTGATCAAAGATTTAAAAGAGTGATGACATACGGTACTGAAACGTTGTCGCTTAGAATGGGCCACATAAGAAAGCTTAAAGCCAACCACAGGGCAATGGAGAGGGCTATGGTGGGAGTCTCTCTGCGAGGTCGTATTAGAAATGAGACGATCCGCAGCAGAACCAAAGTATAGCTCAATAGCTCTCCGAATCACTAAACTAAAGTGGCAGTGGGCGGGGCACATTGCACGTAGAACCGATGGCCAATGCGGCGGCCGGAAGGCACAGCGTGGGTAGGCCCCCCACAAGGTGGACAGTGAAGGTCTCAGGAGTCCGCTGGATGCGAGTGGCGCAGGGCCGGTCATTGTGGCAATCTTTGGGGGAGGCCTATGTTCAGCAGTCGACGTCTTTCGGCTGATATGGTAATAATGATGATTTATGAAGTAAACGTTTAACAATTGATAGTCAAATCCCGTACGATATAAACTTTTAACGTGGGTGAACTGGGTTAGTTGTTTAGTCCCGGTTAGTGACAATTACCTTTATCGTCTTTGGTAATGAGATCATTACTTAATAAAACTTGTAAAAATTATTACCCGTTCCGATTCATTTAATCAGATACTATGTATCATACATGTGATCAGATAAACCAGATAAATAATAAACACGCGGTAAACAATAATCGATAAAGAGAACAGGAACAGATGGCAAGAGATGGAGGAGGCCTACACCCGACAAGGGATCCATGTCAAATAACCTAAACTTCACAAAAAATATGTAATTTTTAGATATGGAATAATAAAAGGCTTATTATTATTATTATTTCCTTTATTTAAATATTCTCTTAGGCTAGGTTGTTATAATATGGTTATAAAAGTAAAATACAATACAACATACAAAAACAATATAAAATATAAACACATTATAAAAACCTAACCTAGGGTGCCGCCGGCAACGGGGCGGGCCCAAGCTGCCGGTGGTTAAGGTCGCAGGGAGAGGAACCGACGGACTATCCGGGCCGTGTCCAGGATTACCGCCTTCTGCATCTGACCCTTGACCCAGCCATCTAGCGAGAGACTCTTAAGATGTTGGTCGAGACTCTTCGCTATTAAACCGTTCGCTGTAACGACTATCGGGACTATGATCGTCGAGTCAACATCCCACATGGCGGTTATCTCGTGGGCCAAGTCTAGGTACTTACTGGACTTGTCCTTCTCGGCCTTCACGAGATTCTCATCATGGGGGATGGTGATGTCGACGAGCACAGCCCGGCGCTGCGATCGATCTACCAGCACGATATCAGGCTTATTGGCTACAATAGTCCTGTCCGTGATGATAGGTCGATCCCAATAGAGCGTGGCACGACCATTTTCGAGAACTGGTGCAGTTGTGTACTTGTAGTATGGCACTTCGACGTCCACAAGGCCGTATTGAAGAGCAAGCTGCTGGTGTATAATGCTGGCTACGAGGTTATGTCTGTGCAAGTACTCGGTGTTAGCAATCTGAGAACAACCGGAAATAATATGCCTGAGTGACTCACCGGGACGGCGGCATGCCCGACAAATGTCGACCGTACCGTCCTTCAGGATATATTTCCGGTAGTTATTCGTCATGATAACCTCGTCAGCAATTGCACAGGCAAAACCCTCGGTTTCTCCGAAGAGGTCCCCGAATCGTAGCCAGTTCACCGACGCGAGCAGATCTACGTCAGGTCCCGTGAGGGCCTTGTAGAACCGCCCGTGTAGCTCCTTGCTCTTCCATACCGCCTTGCGGTCCTCGGTGCTTAGTACCACAGGTTTGCGCCAGTTCTCTTTTGCCAAGGAGAGCGGCGTGAAGTTCCGGTCTACTGCCACCACATCACGATGCATCCCGCACTCATTGTTAAGAAAATAGTTTCTAAGATTGTACACCTCGTGGTTGTGGAGGTTTTTGGCATTTAAGAAACCGCGGCCCCCACACCTCCGCGGGATGTACAATCTCATAACTGATGAGCGCGGGTGTAGCATTCGATGAGTGGTAAGCAGCGTACGGACCCTTCGATCCAGGGCGTCCGACTTATTATTATTATTCTCCTTTATTTTTCTATTCTCTTAAGTTAGGTTTTTTATACAAATGTCTATAAAAGTAAAATACAATAAAACATACAAAAACAATACAAAACACATAAACATATTATAAAAAACCTAACCTAGGGTGCCGCCGGCAACGGGGCGGGCCCAAGCTGCCGGTGGTTAAGGTCGCAGAGAGAGGAACCGACGGACTATCCGCGCCGTGTCCAGGATTACCGCCTTCTGCATCTGACCCTTGACCCAGCCATCTAGCGAGAGACTCTTAAGATGTTGGTCGAGACTCTTCGCTATTAAACCGTTCGCTGTAACGACTATCGGGGCTATGATTGTCGAGTCAACATCCCACATGGCGGTTATCTCGTGGGCCAAGTCTAGGTACTTACTGGACTTGTCCTTCTCGGCCTTCACGAGATTCTCATCATGGGGGATGGTGACGTCGACGAGCACAGCCCGGCGCTGCGATCGATCTACCAGCACGATATCAGGCTTATTGGCTACAATAGTCCTGTCCGTGATGATAGGTCGATCCCAATAGAGCGTGGCACGACCATTTTCGAGAACTGGTGCAGTTGTGTACTTGTAGTATGGCACTTCGACGTCCACAAGGCCGTATTGAAGAGCAAGCTGCTGGTGTATAATACTGGCTACGAGGTTATGTCTGTGCAAGTACTCGGTGTTAGCAATCTGAGAACAACCGGAAATAATATGCCTGAGTGACTCACCGGGACGGCGGCATGCCCGACAAATGTCGACCGTACCGTCCTTCAGGATATATTTCCGGTAGTTATTCGTCATGATAACCTCGTCAGCAATTGCACAGGCAAAACCCTCGGTTTCTCCGAAGAGGTCCCCGAATCGTAGCCAGTTCACCGACGCGAGCAGATCTACGTCAGGTCCCGTGAGGGCCTTGTAGAACCGCCCGTGTAGCTCCTTGCTCTTCCATACCGCCTTGCGGTCCTCGGTGCTTAGTACCACAGGTTTGCGCCAGTTCTCTTTTGCCAAGGAGAGCGGCGTGAGGTTCCGGTCTACTGCCACCACATCTCGATGCATCCCGCACTCATTGTTAAGAAAATAGTTTCTAAGATTGTACACCTCGTGGTTGTGGAGATTTTTGGCATTTAAGAAGCCGCGACCCCCACACCTCCGCGGGATGTACAATCTCATAACTGATGAGCGCGGGTGTAGCATTCGATGTGTGGTGAGCAGTGTACGGACCCTTCGATCCAGGGCGTCCAGCTCGGTCTGAGTCCACCTTAGTACGCCAAAGGAGTATGTGAGTATGGGCATTACCCAGGCGTTGAAGGCGCGCACTTTGTTGCCTCCTGACAAAAGACTGTTAAGTACTTTTGTGAGCCGGCTGAAAAAGCGCTCCTTCACCGCCTGTCTAATTCCCATATCTTCAATACCCAAAGACTGTGACATACCAAGGTATTTATAGGTTTCTGCTTCCGAGATAGATCTGAACGACATTGTCTCAGAAAGCTGTAAATTTGTTGAATTTACTACTTTCCCCCGCTGCACATGCATAACCGCACACTTATCGACACCAAACTCCATATTGATGGCACTACTGAAAACTTCTGTGGTTCGCAGTAGCTCCAACAAGTCTTGGCTATTTGGTGCAAATAATTTGAGATCATCCATATACAGAAGGTGAGAAATGACTTCACCCTCTCTCCGAAGCCGGCAACCTAGTCCTGAATCCTTCAGCAGTGTGCTGAGGGGATTCAGAGCTAGGCAGAACCATAAGGGACTCAGACTGTCACCCTGGAATATTCCTCGCTCGATCCTTATGAAGTCCTGCGGGCCAGAGGGGTCATCTCCGCCTCCTGGTTGACGAAGAACTGTGGTCCACTGCCCCATACACGCGCCGAGAAAGGATCTTAAAGCTGCATCAATTTTATACAGCTCCAAGATCCTTTTCAACCATGAGTGAGGCACCGAATCATAGGCCTTCTTGTAGTCAATCCAAGCGGCGGAGAGGGCCCCTTTGTTACGCCGGACTTGCTGGCAAATGGTCATGTCGATGAGGAGGAGCTCTTTGGTACCACGGGACCCAACCCTACATCCATTTTGAGCAGAGGCCAGAACATTGTTCGCAACAATGTGCGTGTTAATTTTTTCTCTCAAAATGGATGTAAGGAGCTTGTAGAGTGTAGGCAAGCACGTGATGGGTCGGTAGTTTTTCGGTTCCGTGGTACTACCGGACTTGTAGAGCAGGAAGGTTACACCTGTTGTTAAGGAAGGAGGCAGGGAACCAAGCTCAAGGGCTTGTTGGAATTGCGCTGCTAATCGCGAGTGCGAGCACCGAAACCATTTTATCCAGAAATTGTGCAATCCGTCCGGTCCAGGACTTTTCCAGTTCTGGGCAGGTCGGATGGCACAACTTACGTCATCGGGGCTGATGGCAACTGCCTCCATAGGTTCGATGCTCTCGCACTCACGTTCAACAACGTTCATCCAATCGCCCTCCATGTGTGCAACGGGCGCCGACCAGATGCTACGCCAGAAATCAGTCATGGCAGTAGCATCCGGCAGATGCGCGTCGGACAAATGATGATCGGTTTCCTCCCACCTTCGGTATAACTTCCTTTGGTCACTTTGGAAGAGACGGTTTTGTTGAAATCGATCCACACGCTCTCTGTAGCGGCGGATACGGCTTGCCCATGCATAAACTTTCTGCTTCAGAAAGTCAATGCGCTCTGTGAGGTTGGCCATGTAGTCGCAGGGCATAATGCCCGTTCCTGCGAACGCCTGGTTCACAAAGCGCATTACTCGGGGGCGGTTATTGCCCCCCCTGAAGCAGATCAGCTTTGCAATGAGGGCCCTAAACGATTCGATACGACGCTCGATCCGCACTTGCCATGCGGGGACACCTCCGGCGGTCCTAGGTGCACGGTCAGCATCCGGGAACTTGACTCGAGCAACACGGCACGCCGCAATGGCCCCGCAGTACATGATCGAGTGCGTATCGTCTAAATCTTTACTGGACCGTATGTACGGCTCCAGTAAAGCGTTTAGGGCTCCCATTAACGCTAGATTGCGTCTATTCATGGGCAAGCGTGGTAACCGTGGCCTAGAGTTGGGTGTGGAGCGATATGCCATAATCGCCTCTTCCAAAGTCCTCCTCAGATGCTCATCAGTTGCAGTACTTACACTCTGACTCGCAAAATACTCCTCATCGGCACTGGGATCAACCCGCGGCGCCCCCGGTGCCAGGTCGGGTGTCGGCACCGGATCCGGCGACGTGGCGGGCTGGTCCCGCGCCGAGGTGGCAGCTGCGCGAGTCGAGAGGGCCTGCAGGCGAAGCCGATCAAGTGTCGAGTCATCCAAACGCTTAGAACGTAGAATGACCCGCACCTGATCCGCTAGTCGTTGCTCCGATACGGCGATGGCAGGTTCAAGAGCCTGAAACAGAGGCAGAATCCTGGAACGGTACGCGGTCAGTCGGGTTCCCCCCTCTGTAGCCTCGTAGTAGGCGCGCATGCAATTCTCATTCATTGTCTGAGTCCATCGCATGCGACGCACTACACCACCGGCAGCGGGAGCCGTGGGCGGGGCAGGATGTCCCGCGGGCCCCAAGCGTGCCGGCAGCGGTGGCCGCCCTCGTCGCGCAGGTGGTCGTGGCGGCGGCGGCGGCGGCGGCCCGCTCTCGTCGCTGGATCCGCCTGTGTCGGGCGCCGTAGCAAATTCATCGCCCGACGACAATATGGACGGAGAGCTGGACGAGGCGGGCGAAGGTGGAGGTCGTGCGCTGGTAGTCTCCGCTCGCGTTTGACTCCTCGTTTGCATAATATCTTGTAATATGTCCGCGTCTTGCCGTGTTAATGATCGGCCGTGGCCTTAAATGTCAAACTCGTCATGTGGAAATCTTTGCGTATTTCCGTATTATTTCGCTTTCCCAAATTATTGCAGATGTTGTTTAGTGATTGACTAAGTTTTATTGCCATTTTCGAGTATAAAACGCGTATAAAAGTAAAATATTAACAAATTTGTTATGCAAACACGTCTGTCAGGTGTCACAGCGGTTTTTTTTTTTTTTTTTTTTTTTTTTTTTTTTTTTTTTTTTTTTTTTTTTTTTTTTTTTTTTTAAAGGGTTTTTCATCAGTGTGTGTCACCTCGTGAAGCCGTAAGTTGTCCTTGTGACGGGTCCTGTACACACAGAAACTACATTGAAAATACCTTTCATCTGTGTGCATGCGTTGGTGTCTACGGAAACTTGTTTTGTTACTACTACAATTTTTTTATTATTATTATTATTAAACAATAATCGATAAAATTTAAAAATAGAATCTGAAAAAATTAAATTCTTAATAATCTTAGGTTATTTAAAAAAAGAAGATCAGAAAATATTCAATTTACTTTCATATCAATAAATATTTACAATTGTAATATGAACAATAATATTATGTAAGTACAAAAATTATGTATAATCTATGAGCGGTTGCCGGCACAAAAGTCTCTTTTTTGAGGTTACGCGGAGGTTTTTGTTGGAGGTGCGCGTCAGGAAATTTTTTTTTTCAGTGAATTTTTGTATGAAAGACTACAAAATGTGTATATTTTTAAAATTAACAATAAATATGCTATCTTACACAATTATAAGTTTTATTGCCATTTTCGAGTATAAAACGCGTATAAAAGTAAAATATTAACAAATTTGTTATGCAAACACGTCTGTCAGGTGTCACAGCGGTTTTTTTTTTTTTTTTTTTTTTTTTTTTTTTTTTTTTTTTTTTTTTTTTTTTTTTTTTTTAAAGGGTTTTTCATCAGTGTGTGTCACCTCGTGAAGCCGTAAGTTGTCCTTGTGACGGGTCCTGTACACACAGAAACTACATTGAAAATACCTTTCATCTGTGTGCATGCGTTGGTGTCTACGGAAACTTGTTTTGTTACTACTACAATTTTTTTATTATTATTATTATTAAACAATAATCGATAAAATTTAAAAATAGAATCTGAAAAAATTAAATTCTTAATAATCTTAGGTTATTTAAAAAAAGAAGATCAGAAAATATTCAATTTACTTTCATATCAATAAATATTTACAATTGTAATATGAACAATAATATTATGTAAGTACAAAAATTATGTATAATCTATGAGCGGTTGCCGGCACAAAAGTCTCTTTTTTGAGGTTACGCGGAGGTTTTTGTTGGAGGTGCGCGTCAGGAAATTTTTTTTTTTCAGTGAATTTTTGTATGAAAGACTACAAAATGTGTATATTTTTAAAATTAACAATAAATATGCTATCTTACACAATTTTTTTTAATTTGATAAGTTTGTTTTTTAATACTTATATGACGCTTAAATTAAAATAAAAACGGTAACTTTTTTACTTTTACTCCAAAAAATCTACATTTTTATATGAAATTGCTCATGTTTATGATAAAAAATGGATTTCCCAGGTCCGTTTTACACGAAAATGATACCAAACAACGCATAGTAGACCTTATTAATTAGTAAAAAAATATTAAACGCAACCCTTCCGCATGCACATTCACCCCCCTCCCCCCGCGCTCAGGGGGGGAATTGGTTTTCCCTCCACATCTAAAAACAACTATTTTGAGACCCTCTAGCTCTGGTTAAAATTACAAAACTGTAACTCGCAGCGCACAATTTTTCTCAAATTTGTATGGACCGTGACCCTTACTAATTTCATTAAATCTTGTAAACACGAGGTGTCTTAAAATGCATAAAACGCACTGCGTGTAAACCCGAATGCGTTTATAGGGAATAGACAACATAGACTTATCTTGACATCTGTAAGGTAGGGGCTTAAAGGTGTGTTCACGACCACGTAAATGACAAATAAAAGTACGGGAGTAGAAAAACAAATATATTGACCGGTAGGGCGGCCAATGCTACGCTTTAATAATTTCGTCAAGCGGGATATGGTTGCGTTTGATGTCCCATGCAACGAATGGCAGCATCTAGCTGAAGACCGATCCAGATGGCGCCGTGCTATTAATGATAGTCAGTCTTGACGATGTCTGGTTTGCCTATTTAAAAGAAAAACGTGCGAGGCGCCACGAGCAGGCTTCCAACCCCCGTCCATCTTGGGGGCATACATCTGCCGGGTATGTAGTCGAGATACTCTCACGCATAGGACCGTATAGCCATGACCGTAGGTGGGGCTTCCAGGATGCTGTTTCAAACATCTGTAATCAAATAGCCTGATACTAAGATATTGGAATGTTATCTATAGACCCCGGATTCTAATCTCGCCGAGTTAAATATTGGGTTTCGTCACAGCAGGCGTCCATAGGCCTCGGTATCTGCTCACCATCAGGTGGGACGCATGCTTGTTTGCTGTCGTAGTATACGTAACATTTTGTTTCACTGGGCCTCTTACTCCCCAAACTTACCCTATTGTTACATCACCGCGACAAGAATCCTGTCTATAGCTATCTAAATATGTATAAACGAAGAATGTCATAATCAAGGGAATTCAGTGATAATTGTTTTGTTGCAGCTAGAGGCTCGGGTGTAGTGTCGGGTCTCGGGCGCTCGTGCTCGGTCAGGCTGGAGCGCCTGCTGGTGGACGCGGGGCGGCGCACCTGCCGGGTCGGGCGCCGCACGTACAAGCTGCACACCACGAGCGAGCCCGCCCATACACCCGCACCGACCCGATACGCCACGCTCTACCGATGTCACCATTGCGACAAACGTTTCACGAACAAGTCGGCTCTAGAGAAACATGTACACACTCACCTGACAGCAAGTTCACAGACTTCAGCCCGCGAGGACATTGGTCTAGAACATAAACAAAGAATACACGGGATCAATAAAACTTATAAATGTAGCCGTTGTGAGTACAAGACTAGTAACAAAACAAGTTTCCGTAGACACCAACGCATGCACACAGATGAAAGGTATTTTCAATGTAGTTTCTGTGTGTACAGGACCCGTCACAAGGACAACTTACGGCTTCACGAGGTGACACACACTGATGAAAAACCCTTTAAAAACCTTTTATGTGACTTCTGTGGTTACGGATGTAATATGAAAACCACCTTGCGGAGTCACCTGATGACACACACTGGCGAGAAGCCGTTCAAGTGTAGTTACTGTGACTATGAGTGCCGTAGAAAATGGGGCTTAAGGATTCACGAGGCAACACACACTGATGAAAAACGCTTCAAATGTGACTTTTGTGATTACAGATGCAAACAGAAAACCAACTTGAACATTCACGAAATGACACACACTAATGAAAATTGCTTCAAATGTGACTTCTGTGATTACAGATGTAAGATAAAAGACAATTTACGGAAACACCTGATGACTCACACTGGCGAGAAGCCTTTCAAATGTAGCGATTGTGACTACACGTGCAGTCAGAAGGGAAATTTAAGGAATCACGTGATGACACATACTGGCCAAAAGCCTTTCAAGTGTAGTTATTGTGACTACAGGAGCAGTAGGAAAGAATACTTACGGTCTCACGAGCTGACACACACGGAAGAAAACCGTTTTAAATGTGACAACTGTGATTACAAATGCAAAAATAAATCCCAGTTACAGACTCACGAGATGACACACATAGGGAAAAACGGCTTTAAATGTGACAACTGTGATTACAGTTGCAAATACAAATATAACTTACGGCGTCACCTAATGACACACACTGGAGAGAAGCCTTTAAAGTGCAGTTACTGCGACCGCAGGTTTACTCAGAAAGGGCACTTAAAGGATCACGAGATGACTCACACTGGGGAAAACCGGTTCAAATGTGACAACTGTGATTACGGATGCAAACGGAAAACTAGCTTACTGCGTCACCTGATGGCTCACACTGGCGAGAAGCCGTTTAAGTGTAGTCACTGTGACTACAGCTGCCGTGCGAGTGCGGCCTTACGGCGTCATCTCATCACTCACACTGGAGAGAAGCCTTTTCAGTGTGGTTATTGCGAATACAAGTGCAATGTTAAATCAAACCTCAATAAACACATGAAGAGACGACATTCTGATACGAAGTGTTGATGTAATGTGTGTCACGTGACGTGTAGAGCAAGTCTCCAGGGCCGCTCCCCGCTCCCGCCGATAATTTCAGTTTTCTTGCGAGGTATTAGTTTTTTGAGCAAGTCACGAAAGAGAACTTCGATAAACCCACAATTTTGAGAAAACCCGTGTTTGTACGGGTCATTGGTGGACTTTTTCGTGGAATGAATCAAGTATATTTATCGTTACATAGACAGCAATTAAAAAGAATGTTTTAAAAACGTTTAGAAATATTACATTCGAAATAATAAAAGACATTATTTTGACTTTCATTTTTATTTCCCTTTCCCCAAATCTTGTCGCAGAGTGGTAGCTAGCTATATGGGCGCCTACATTAAGTGCTGCAGAAGTGTTTTGTATTTGTAATGAATGAATTCAGGAATTTGTAGGAGCTACATAATTATGTAAATCAAAATTATATTTCGGGGACCAGTTACACAAATAAACCTAGCTCGACACTAAACTATTATTATGGTTACTAGGCGACAATATTATGAACTGAACATATCATCAAGACAACTTCACTCCTGCAAGCCTCCTCCTGGGTGAGCTTCTTCACTGTGCAAGCCATCCGACTTTGGAATGCTCTCCCTCTAGATTTACGTCAAGCTCAAACTAAATTCACCTTTAAGCGCAAGTTGCGCAAGCATCTCTTTGACAATTCTCAAGATTAATGTTCTGGTACTTTAGAAAATAGCAGGTATATTATTATATTATATTATTATATATTTTGATATTTATAGCTTTGTCATCTATATATTGCATATCTATTGATAGTATATTATTGTTACGTTCGTGGGGTGGGTTTTCTATAGAAAATGTATTTTCCCCTCACTATAGCGAGGAAACTCAAAAAAGGTAATTATTTGTTCACATTACAATCATCATCGGGTTAGTGATAATAATTTTCCAAATGCATCATGTATTTAATGCAAGATTTTGTCGCAGTAAACTTACCACGAAAAAGTAAACGCAGCACGATTTTAACACATTCCTGTAGTTGCACACCAACGCCAATGCATTATTAAATCATTCTCATTCATTATTTTTACAAAATTATAACAGAACACTCTGAAAGTTGTTTAGTTTACTATTTTTATGCGTGTTCGAGTCGGTAAATAAAGATTATAACCTATAATATTCTTTGACAATGTTGACGTTGACATTTTCTGCGTTTTGTGATTGCATCTAGTCATCTTATCATCATTCACTAAAACAATTGTTACTTATGGAATTTTAGGATTTATATAAAGGTTTGTATTTTACACTAAATTCTCAAACAAATTATTTAATTATCATTAATATGGAACAATTTCCATGAGCATTTTACGTTTTGTTATTCCAAAACCAAGGTCATTACTTTGCCACACAAGTGAATAATATGCGTTTTTACACGTTCGTATTAAAGGATAAACGAGCACTTTACGAGCTAGTGAGGGGAAAATGTATAAACAAGCCACTAATTAAAACTTATAGTTTAATTATTTATTAAAAGAACAAACACTAAACTAAAACAGTAATCACACACTGACACTTCACACTGGTACACTCTCAAACTCGCCGTAGATTCGCAGTCTTCGCTCTTAATGTTAGCTCTTCGCTGTCTCGATAGAAACTACCCCTTCGGCCGGGTCATGCTGAGCTTTTATACAAGCCACTCAAATCTAGAAAGTTCCCGAGTTAGGTCGGTCGGTGTGGACTGTACGCGAACATTCTAGAGTATCGCTGTCTCTTTCTACAGGTTGCTCTCTCACACCCGTCCAGAATGTTCTCTCTATAGCTGTCTCGTTCACATCCTTCCAGAACATTCTCTCGTGCTGTCTCTATCTAATAGTGTTTTCTCTTTCACTCCTATGGGAAATTTAGCTATATACCGAGTTGTACTTTTCATCATGCCACCGGCGTAACATTATTATTAGCAAGTACTCATATTTTGTTAGTGTATTTAAGTATGAATACTTCACATCCCGCACCATTAATGTTTATCTGCTTGGCCTGTAGGTTGACTGGTAGAGAATGCCTTATGGCATTAAGTCCGCCTGTTGTATCTGTATTTTTTACTGTGCAATAAAGTTTAAATAAATAAATAAATAAACTTTTTTGGCGTGAATGTTTTACCTGCTAAACATGAAACAATGACGGAAATTCAAATATAAGCAGGATTACTTAGTTCTTAGTTCCCATCGCAATCACAGTGTGCGGTCGGGGATGGTAGCCGCCACGTGTATCCCTTGATTTTAGACTCTTTTTCGTAAAGAGCATGTGCGCTGTTGGCTTCGGCCCCACGCATGCCTCCCAAAGCTCCGGGACCCTATGGTCTCGAGATACAGTAAAGACAAATAATAATAAAAAGAGACTAATAATAACATACTTTTATTTCGGAACAGGTCCATAGGTGAAAATGAAAATGAAAATTTATTAGTAACAATGGTTACAGGTCAATATTTAGTATCATTACATTATATAATTATAAAATGTATCGCTATAAAATATAGGTAGGTATTATAATGTTAAAGGCATTTCAAAAAAATCGTTATATGTGTAGAACATTTCTGAGATAAGCCACTTGTTAAGTTTAGATTTAAAACTAGCGGTGGAAGTTGCATCTCTGACACACTCCGGGAGGCGGTTATATATCGATGGTCCGAGACAATAGACCGATTTCGCCGACTTAGCTAGTTTGTGGCGCTCTGCTACTAGTCTGTCCGCGTGTTGATTGCTACGCAGGGGGTATTTGGCATTCGAACCTCTGCATTTGAATATATGTCTATTGACGTACAGTCGAAGACAAAATAAGGGGTATACAAAAACGTTCAAAAATATGTCCCAGTGCACTCTAATTCTGTGTAATAAGAACGTCGTAACATATTTATGAACGGATTCTTTCGATACTTATTTTTGCACTTGACTGTACGTGAAAATAGACACCTGTTGTATAAGTATGCACGGTAGGGGCATGATTTTAAAATCTATAAAGAGATGGCGGGCAGGGGCGTCGTTGGGCTTACCGGCCATGCCACGGAGTGCTAGCTTCTGGAGGGAGAAAACGCGGTACCAGTCGGCAGCGCGTGCCCACAGCTCCGTGCCGTAAGTCAGCAACGAGTGAACCGTTGCGAAGTAACATTAGGTGTTAGCGTACATTCCCTTAAATCAATACCTATTAGATTAGACTAGAGTGTAAGAAGCGCGACGCCGTGAGGCGGAGGGCTTTTATGACTAGAGTTAGTATTCCGCTTACCGACCGTGATGCATACAATGTTTTTCATCACACTTGCCAACCAAAAAATAGGTTTTAAGACATAATATTAATTAAATGACGTAATGACATTTCTATTACTCCCTAGGGAATTTCACTTTACTGTTACTCCCGCTACGTGCGCAAGCAATGGCGCGCTTAGACAGCAAGTGTGATGAAATATTATATTATAAACCTATGGCAGCCACATGCTTATTGTCTGATATTGTTCCACCCAAATGTGTCCAAAAGCCCCAGCAGGGGACTCTACCAGTAAACGCAGAAGGCTGTTGGGATTGTCACGCACGCGACGCATCAGGGAGGCAGTTCTATTGCGTAATATTACACCGAGACAATCGGTACGCGCGTCCGCGATCATGCCGCGCTGCAGAAACGTGCTAGTCCCAACAACATTCTGACCATTGTTGTACTGGACACACGTCTTTTTGGTATAATGATCCATAGGCTACAGGTGTAAAAGGACTGACAAACAAAACGCATTAAAAAGAGTTATTTTTTATTGTATTTGTATTTAAATATGTAACTTATATTAAAGTACTTAAGTTTTATGTATTTTTGTGTGATATCTCCGCAATAAATAAAATAAAATGAAAACGGAACTTGGTCGACGGCTTAGACATAGATGCTGCAACCCACGCTCCGGGTCGTATCTGGTGCAAATCATTTCATAGACTATATCGATGGCAAAAAGCGGAACTGCTGTAAACGCCAAAATGCAAACTTTACACCAGAGCCAAAAAACTTTTCGATTTTGAGAAAAAAAATCATAACTTCTTTATTTATGTACAAAAATACGTGTAATTTAGATATAGCTTATAATTAATAAATTTCTACCGACTGTCATATTCAAAATTTGGCAAAAGTGAGTCGTTTACAGTATAGTGGTGCTTACGCTAATTGGACTCTTTTTTTTTTCGTTACGCGGAAACGCTGTACGTGCGAAACGTAAATGTACTGATGTGCCAAGACCAGTAGATATTTCATAAAGCATAAATGCTGTAACCACATGCACATTTATTGCTACGATAAAGTAATTTTGAGTTAAATGTCAGTAAGATCGTTAGTCGACTTACTTAACTGTGTTAAGTACCAACTGCTACAAAATAACCTGAGAAAATAATACGACGGAAGTATCAATCAGCATTTATTAAGACATTTTTTTAAAATGTTACCAAAGTTTAGGTATAGATTAATAATTAATAAAAAGCTTAATTAGTAATTATTACCACATCAAAGCATGCAAATATATCAAGTCTCAATATCTCTCTAATATTGCATAACTGTTACTTATATCTGAACACGACTCTATCACTTTGACAATAGAGGCGTGCTCAGATATTTTTGAGCGCCTTGGCTGATCCGATATATCCGATGGCGACGTATAAATACGAAATTATCCCTTCACTATTTTAATCTAAATTTTACCAATAATTTCGTATCACAGACGTTTCCAAAACTTAAAAAGCCTTTTTCTTAAGCATAATCTCACTGAAATTTTAAGTAGGAACTTAGTAATTGCTTTTATAAGAGCTAACTGAGTATCGGTTTTTATAATCACAAACTTACTAACTAATTGCAATTAAAAATCTCTTCAATACATAAATCACTTTAAAAAAAAGCACGCTCAGTTTACTTTAAAAAATGTTCTTACTATAATATGCACACTACCAACTTCCTATCGTGCCGGCGATCGCCAACCGAGTCAACCGACTGATTCGCGGGCTTTAAACACCAACGAACGTGTCGCGAGCGCAAATTTAAATGGCGGCATCGACAAGCCGCGGCTACTTCCCGCCATTTTTCAAATGCCGCAACTGCGGCTCGATGTTATATTATTTTCGAACTAAACGTATTATGCGACGATGATAGACAACTTATTTTGTGTAAATTGTAGTAACACTGATGAGTCATTTTTTCACAACATGCATAAATGCTGTATACACCACAGGACAAATTTCGGCAGTGGTTTAAGCACCACGCTCGTTGGGTTATGATAATGTGGAATGGGTGTATGTGTATTCGTTTAAAAATTTGCTACGCTTTGGGCGTGTACAGCAATTAGAAGGTGGTGTGGTCAAATTTTCACATTCGTTTTGCTATGCTGTCCAGTTTTTTCTAAGCGTCGTAGAGCTATGGGACCAAGACCATTCGACGCGGAAAAATTCGCTGATTCCGAATATGCAAAAAAAAATTTTAGACCAAGTGGCGGTTACAGCAGTTCCGCTTTTTGCCATCGATATACAGCGTGGAAACGCTTCCAGTGTAATGGGAACTTTTGCGTTGGATGCGGTTCGGGCGGTTTAGTTTACATGTTTTGACTTGACTTTAATAGCATAAGGGAAAAGGATGAAGCGTGTTGCGGATTAGGTACTTTGTTGTTCTGTAGGAAATGACGATGCTTGTTGCTGATCATGTCTGTATCTATCTGTAATCGAAAGTTCCAACACGGATCAATAACAAAATTACCGAAACTGTAATTCAACTATTTTATTATTAACTTTAACATACGAGACGATGTTACTTAAATGACAGCGCCATCTAGCCTCCATCACAATATTCATTTTATAAAATACCTATATGAAATCATTTAATTTTTTTCACCAGTGTGTATCATCTCGTGTCTACGTAAGTCACCTTTATGTCTGCATTTATAATCACAGAAGTTGCATTTAAATTTATGTTCACTAGTGTGTATCATTTCGTGTCTCCGTAAATCACATTTCTTTCTGCATTTATAATCACAGAATTTGCATTTAAAATTCTTTTCACCAGTATGTATCATCTCGTGATTCCGTAAGTCACCTTTCCGTATGCATTTGTAATCACAGAAGTTGCATTTCAAATTCTTTTCACCAGTGTGTATCATCTCGTGACTCCTTAAGAACCATTTCAGTCTGCATTTGTAATCACAGAAGTTGCATTTAAAATTCTTTTCACCAGTGTGTATCATCTCATGTCTCCGTAAGTCGCGTTTTCGTCCGCATTTGCTGTCACAGAAGTTGCATTTAAAATTCTTTTTACCAGTGTGTATCATCTCGTGAGTCCGTAAGTGACTTTTCCGTATGCATTTGTAATCACAGAAGTTGCATTTAAAATTCTTTTCACCACTGTGTATCATCTCGTGACTCCGTAACTCACCTTTCCGTTTAAATTTGTAATCACAGTAGTTACATTTAAACTTCTTTTCAGTAGTATGTATTATTTCGTGACTTTTTAAGTCAGCTTTTCGTCGAGCTTTGTAATCACAGTACTTGCATATGAAGTTATTTTCACAAGTGTGTATTATCACGTGTTTCCGTAACGCAACTTTTTCCTTGCATTTGTAGTCACAGTCGTTACACTCGTATTTCTTTTCATGAGTATGTATCCTCAGTATGTGAGCCTGTAAGTTATCTTTCCGTCGGCACCTGTACTCACAGTGGCTACACTGAAATGGTTTATCATCGCGGGCTGAAGACTGTGAACTTGCCGTCAGGTGAGTGTGTACGTGTTTCTCTAGAGCCGACTGGTCCGTGAAACGTTTGTCGCAATGGTGACATCGGTAGAGCGTGGCGTATCGGGTCGGTGCGGGTGTATGGGCGGGCTCGCTCGTGGTGTGCAGCTTGTACGTGCGGCGCCCGACCCGGCAGGTGCGCCGCCCCGCGTCCACCAGCAGGCGCTCCAGCCTGACCGAGCACGAGCGCCGTCGACCCGACACTACACTCCAGTCGCAGATCGAGCTCGACGCTGCAACACGACAAACAATACTGCATATAATATCATCATAAACAGTGGCGTGCGCTTCATATAGACAGAAAGACACTGTCTACCCTACTGGGATACTCTTATCTACCCGTTATAATTCCATATTTCATAAAATAATTTAAGTGCACAATCATTTAATCAATGAATAATTTTTAACTATAAAATAGCTCCATCTATAGATTCTATCGGTAAATCGTCACTTTCGCTGACGCGCGAATCGATATGCGTCATCGACGCGGAACTAGCGCCGCTACCGGCTTTTGACGGCTAAGACAGAAAACATGTGCCGCAGTTACGCATGTACGTACAGCGTAGTGTGCTTTCCTATAAAAACGTGCACACTTTGATGCCAAGTAACGCACACTAACAGAACAGACATTTAGCCGCTGGCTTTACAAATGCTTTACTCGCAAGCTAGGCGAAAGTATACGACGACGGCCGAAGATTCCCGAATGACCAAAGATGGCGGAGATAACGCGACTATTTTAAAAAATTGCTTTATTTATGAAGTGCCGTGCAAGTACGAGCATGTTTTTAGTCGCTTTTGCAAGATTGCTTGTTTACATTTTTTATGCATCTACCATTGTTTTCTCGATTTCAACTTGATAACAATGATAACGTACCTATGCCGTACCGTGAAAAGTGTTAGTATTTAAAAATTGATAACAATTTAAAATGTGGTAGCTGTAGTGATGGTATGTAATGTACGTACAAAAAATAATAAACAATGCTTTCTCAAAGCTTTCTTTTAGCAAAAAAAAAAGAAATTGTTGAAAGGGCCGGGCTACGCCGGATCAGTGAGAAACAAAATTTTTGGTAAGTTACTTGCTTTTTAGGGTTGATGAAATTTTTATTGCCACTAAGTATAACAACAAATACTAAAAACAGGAATAAAATAATTATTTAAGGGGCCTCCTATACAACAAACGTGATTTTTTTGCTAATTTCATTGATAATTTTACGAAAACGAGTCCGACTCGCACTTGACCTTTTTTTTGTCTATCCTGTCTCAAAACTGTGTCCCCGCCACTGATCCATTTATTTATTTGTCGAATTAAATAAGTAAGTGAAGAATCTCTTTTCCTCCACAGTTTTTGGAAACATCCGAATTTATCTTTCTGTTTCAATTAAGTTCAAATTATATTGTCTATTATTTAAGGGGGTTCGTTTTTCATACTAATTGATTTATTCAAATATGGGTAAATGGAGCATAGTTTTACAATGAAACCACTTCCATCCACAATCATTTTGATATTTATTTGCGGCAAATTCTATTCTCGTAATAAAAATGGTCAAATAATAGCTTAAAACACTACTTTATTTTAATACAAATTTGTCAATGTGTGGGTCGGCGGCGACAGTGTCATACACCAATCGTATCTTCGGCGTGTGCGTTAAAAAGCGACGTTGCCAGTTGACCACAAATGCTGCGTTGCCGCTCTGTCAAACCGAACGCATGTCGTGCAATTTGTTATTTTATTTTGTTCCATCAAACTGCATCAAACGGAAAGCGTTGCTAATGTTGCCATATAGGTCATATATACACCCAATAGCCAACCCGCGTACTATTTTATGATATTCCGTATTCGACCGATTTGCTTGATTTTTATATTTTGTATCAGGAGAACATTTATTATAGAAAATATATACATAATAGTTACGTTTACGCTACAATAGGTAGGACTTCTTACATTTAATGTTATTAAAATAAATGTGCGTACTAAATGATAGTCGCGTGTAACCGAACGTATAATCCATTTGGCACGGCAACGTCGGCAACACTAAATTCAAACGTCACTCTTTCTTTCAAAATAACCGGCAGTCATTTGGTTACTTTGGTTTGTATAATCCGAATTGACGCTAAATTGCTAACGATTGTTTGAAATATATTATAGCGTGGCATCTACAGTGATTTACATGAGGATGGAGCCACAAACGCCAATGAAAGGCTATAAAAAACACCGATACTCGGGCTCGGGAAAAACTCGTAAGTGAAGCCTTGTAGAAATTATACTAATCTAGTAATTGGAGTTCGAGGCCAACGAAACTACGACAGATGCGTTATTGTCAAATCCGTCAAAGTCTCTTATGTCATTGTCAAATAAAGTTTTCAGGTTTCCACAACCTTTTTGATATTTAATTAATTTATTTAAAATAATTCCTAATAAAAACATTATACTGGGTGACATCGGAGTCGTGATCCAAACTGTGAGAAACGTGTTAAGATGGTCATTCTCAACAAGGTTTCCCATGGAACAAATATGAATATCGCGAAAAAAAAAACTTGATTTCATACCGAACGGTGCGGAAGTGTTCATATCTTCCAGTCTCGTTTCATAATTATGTAAACACATTTGGAAAGGATTAGTATGGAGAAATGTATACATATTAATGAACTCGAACTTTATTAGTCTTAAAAAAAGTATGTTTTTTCATATAGGTCAAGACCATCTTAACACGTTTCTTACAGTTTGGATCACGACCCCGATGTCACCCAGTATACCTATGTAATGTTTGTACGCCTTTTTGTTTAATATGGCTGTCACAACTAGGATTTTCTTAAAAACACGTAAATACCTAAAAACTTTTCTTTTCTCTTAACTAACATTGATATGACAAAATTTTCTTGTAAAGAACTTAAAATGATAAGAGCCAACGTTTCAAAGCCTATTTTAAAAAGAAGTTGAATTACCAGTGAACACATACGACAGCGTGCCATATTTGTTAAGACAGTAGGTATGGTTTAATTACTAAGCAGTATAAGTACTATACTATACTATTACTAAGCAGTTTTAACCCGTAATATGGTGTTATAAAGGCCTCTCGGCTTTTATGGGAGTGTACTCGATTTTTACCCAGGACTCAGGAGGATAAGTGATGAAGAAGACAAATAAAAAATAAAATACAAAAAATGCTTTCATTTTACATTTCCAAATTTCTTTCTCAAAAATGTTAACCCGTAATAAGGCACCCCTGCCTTATTACGGGTTAAAACTGCTTAGTAATAGTATAGTATAGTACTTATACTGCTTAGTAATTTAACCATACCTACCTTTTAATTTATGTGTAGTTAAATTGCTGTACCAAATTTTATTAACACCTGAGGTGATACCAGCTCAATACCAACTTTGTTACTAATAATTGCGGATAATTAAGTTTTTATTAAAATATCTTATATTTACGTGAAAATAAGTAAATAATATTGTTTCTATAAATTAAAGTATTAAAATTACCAATAAATAACATATCTCAACGTCTGTTTATATAAATAAGGATTTACTATTGTAAGAACATTTCATTGTTGTGGCAATATTTTCGTAGATTCTTTGGCCTCGAACTCCAGTTACTAGATTATATTACGGAGAAATCAAAAGGTAAGTCCGGTAGAGTATCTTTCGTCCCACTATTTCAACAGATTTTTTATTACATATTTTCACTATGCTTATATTATAATAAAAACATTTGTTGTTTTCGAAACAACTGCTCCACGGATTGGAATAACCCAGGAAACTTGTCATGTAGATAAATAGCAATATATATTATAAGTATAACATATTTTTAATGTAAATACCGGAAACGTTAGTTTCCCGAGGGATGATGAGTTCCAGGCCTTCAACTTTTAAAACTATAACCTTTTTGTAGATACTCACTGAACCTGTTTTGAACCCAGGCTCCCTCCCTAACTTCGCAGTCAGGATCACCACCATCTAACTAGATAAAGCTGAACTGTATTTTTTATTCCAGTAATCATCAGACACCATTTTAACAATGAGTATTCTCATTTCAGATCCAAGGCCAACTGCAGGTGTCACAAATGACCGACGAAACTTTTATAGAAAACATGTTGCCAACACTAGTGATATTTTATAAAAACTGTATATTGACAGAGATAGTACCTACTAAAACCAGAAAGAATAAATAAAAATAATATGAAATGATGTAAATAAAACACTGAATTTATGAATTGATCTGTTGTTTTCTTTATCTATGTATTCCGCGCGTGATTAGAATGGGAAGGAATCTAATAATTAAAGTGACTAGAAATATCAAATATATAACTATACATATATGAAAACTTGTCTGAGGTCATAGAATAGATTCCGTCCCAATCTGATTGTACACCTATTAGGTCATCCAGGTCCGGTTTTTTGTAGTATGGTCTATTCCACATTGACCATGCAAAAAATACCGGAACTGGATGCCATAACATCACCTGAAAACGTTTTTAAGTAAATAAATAAGGTTACCAAAATTAAACCTTGGTGGCTAGTTCAGGGGCCAATACCACAAAACTTTACAAGCATACAATTCTACAAAGTTGACAACTATTTTGTATGGGAATTTATACAATTTTGTAGAATTGTACGCTTGTGAAGATTTGTGGGATAGGCCACAGGCATTACTGGAATAATTGTGATTATAGGTAAAGTATCAATAATACATATATAAAACAAGTCTTATAAAGGAAAAAATATATATATCTTGATATTACGAGATTTGAACCTTGGTCCTCATGAATGTGCGTCAGACGGTCATCCAACTTAGACTAATCCAAGTTCAAAACACGTTCCGAAGAAATAAGCAATCAGTTTCGTCAACGAATAAGGGTTTGAATGTGTGTGTGCATACTTCGCAAGCGCGACAGCGTTTCGTATTTATTCAAATAAACTTATTTTGTAAATTAAACCTCATCTGAAATTTAGTTGGCCACATTAGAAATAGCAGTTTATTTTAGGCAAACACATCACTTATTAAAAATATTTCCATTATCATACATAAAATTTAAAAATACGTAGAATTCGCACCAGCTAGGCACTGTAACGCCATCTATTGGCGTAGTAGTGCCTAGCTGACCGTGACATTCCACCTTATACCCCTTATTCATAAAAGTCTTTTAACTTTGCAAGCCGCTAGGTATTGTTTATCCCTTCCAGTCGACAGTCTTATCAATTTCTACAAGACCAAAAGAGACAAACAATACTTAGCGGCTTGTTAAGATAGGAGACATTTACGAATGAGTCATTGTCAGATTTAGGTAATCGTCTTTTCGGTAGACATACATAAGGAGTTCATGTACTAATTTTGCGATAAAACAATTACATACTGGTACAACTAAGTTCCCAGTTCTACAACCCTATGTAATAAAATCGTAGCATAGACTTATAAAAGCTGTTAACTTTTGACCACCGAGTGGACAACTTTTGTTTTTCCGACTGACAATGACCCGAATAAGGTGCTAACACTCTTAACAAATAAACAATCCCAGTATGGACATGTACTAAGAAATGAAATTGGAAGGAGGAGGTTCATGGTTATGTTTTAACTGTTTCACTTTACTAGGAATAATGCACTGACGTTGCGCCACCAGCGGCACGACGGGGCGGTGCGGGCGCTCCGGCCCCAGCACGAGCTCGTCCTTCACCACGTGGTCGGTGTACAGGCCGGCCAGCATGGCTGCCGCGCTCACTCCACACGGCTGTCGGCGCTCTCCACACTCCTCCTTCACACACGCCTCTTCATCCGACAACTCTTCCTCCTTCACACGTACTAAAACAATAAATTGTAAATATCAGCTAGATGGAGATTGTAAACTTCCCGGCCCAGTGCTTGTGAGGGACTTCTCTTGTGGCACTTATGACAATAGACTTGCCTGGAAAGCAGGTTTGGTCTGATGATATTTCTGCTTCAGTCATGAATTGGTAACAAAATTGATGTAAGACTCATACATATTACCCATAAAATATTATCAAACTGGGTTATTCACCTATCAGGACTCTCTGAATGGGTGGAAACGTGTCAAGCAATCATTGACTTAAATTACTAAATAATCCAGTTCTATATTTCAAAGCACTACATAATATCTGCGCTAATCTATGACCAATAAAGCAAAGGAAGGTACTACAAAGAGGATCTGGCACAAGAGAATGCTATTATTCTCTTCTTTACACCACATCATACCAGTAATGTTAAGAATTCTATGTACTTTAGTTAGTATAGATAATAACAGCCATGACCAAGGAACAAATATTTGTGATAAATAAATACACAAATAATGCCCTCGCCGTGATTCGAACCCGGATCCTCCAGCTTCGAAGGCAGGGTCACTACCAACTAGGCTACAGAGGCTGACCAATAAAGCAAAGGAAGGTACTACAAAGAGGATCTGGGCCCCTGGCACAGGACAAAGCTATTATTCTCTTCCTTACACCACATAAGTAACATGCAAATGAATTAATGATCACAATTAAGTACAGCCCAGTACAGTATATCAACTTGCAACAGTAGTAATTAGTATTCTGACAACAAGGGGATCTACCTAGTTCAATATAACTAAATGTCTAGGTATACAATTATAATACAAAAACTGGGAAGTTGCCAGATCCATTTCTGTTGAACAGCAGCAGCACACCCTAATATCAACCTCATCAGGATCTGCAATCTGGGTGTGTGAAAACTACAACAAGAAATAGTACATTGTGCATCAAGAGAGGAAAGTACGGAATTACTAACGAGAGTGTTAGAAGCCCAATGCAAGTGACGTGATGAAAAAGTACTTAAATACATAATTTCTTACATTTTTGACACTTTTTCTTTTCATTGCAGTATTGTATAATGTACTATGACTTTTGTTTTACAATACTCTATTGTTAGATTAATAATTTCAAAAATAAGCTAACAATATTATACAACATTTTAGTAACAACATGTTAGTGCATACGAATCTTAACTTTCGTTTCAACGGCACAAAATGTGTCGTGGTTATATGAAGGTAATCTCGATTGTATTAAAGGAAGCCCACCGTGGTCCGCCGCAAGGCACTCGGGCTCCATCTTGACGCGCGCCGCCCCCGGCGCCGGCGGTGACCCGCCGCGGTCTGTCTCCATGCTGGCCAGTTATCACTCACTTGTAATGGTCGTAATATATTTAGTGTTCTCAACAATGTAAAGAAAGGGAACAATACTGAACGGTACTAAGTGTTATTAAATAAAACACTTTACTCGTAGCGACTCAAGAATAGCATGATGCATTGACCGAAATGACGGATGACGATGACAATGACAGAACAGTTCACAGAATAAATAAAATAACATAATGTCACTTTCCTCCCACAGAAAGAGGGGCTCTACAGGCATTCAACTAATTGTTGCGATTTGTGATCCATCGCTGGCTGATGTATAAATGCAAGGTCGAGTTCCATGCTATCGCGTAAAATAAGACACAATAAATGTATGTCACCCGCCATGAACATCATCGGGATCGAAATAAAGATGATTAAATAGAAATAACGGGCAACCAACGTGTTAAAAGAATCTCACGAACACGTTTGTATCCTACAAACACAATATACACTGTAGAAGGAAAGTGACATTAGCGGCCCTACCGCGAAAAACGAAATTCGGAAATTTTGAGAATTTGTCTCTCTCACTCTAAACACGCCTTCGTTTGAGTGACAGAAAAATCCTCGAAAAATCCGAATTTCGACGTATTATCTGTGCTGAGAACTGTCATCAATGTCAATGTCATGCTACTCATGCTTGATGTTTGTAATCGAATCTATCACATGAATGAATCGCTTGAAGTGGAGTAGGTACTAGGTATAGGTAGTGTTTCATTATATAACATTAAATGGCGTAGTAGTATTGTCCTCCTTTTGACTTTGTTGAGTTGAGAACATTATATTGTTACTATTACAAGTAACACGATATCTTGACAGCTGGCCAGCATGGAGACAGACCGCGGCGGGTCACCGCCGGCGCCGGGGGCGGCGCGCGTCAAGATGGAGCCCGAGTGCCTTGCGGCGGACCACGGTGGGCTTCCTTTAATATAACCGTAACTACCTTCATAGAACCACGACACATTTTGTGCCGCTGAAACGAAACTGTCAAGATTCGTATGCACTAACGTGTTGTTACTAAAATGTTGTATAATATTGATAGCTTATTTTTTAAATTATTAATCTAACAATATAGTATTGTAAAACAAAAGTCATAGTAAATTGTACCATACTGCAATAGTCAAAGTCAAAGTCAAAATATTCTTTATTCAATTAGGCCCAGCAACGAGCGCTTTTGAATCGTTAAACTAAATAGCGAATGAGAGAAAAAAAACTACTTCCGGTTCTAACCCTACACCACTGCCTGAGAAGAATCCGGCAAGAAACTCAGCGAGGCTTTTATTTCAAATAATAGTTTTATAACATCTGACAGCTAACATGCATTAATTAAAAACAAAACATAAATTTGATTTTATATAAATACAGATATAGTACATTAACTAGAGATGAAGTCTCTAATAGTCAGAATAATTATATAAATGTAATGAATTTTGAGAAATGTATGATGTAAAGATATATGTAAAAGGGCCTACAATTGTTTTTAGTTATACGTTAAAATTAGCATTGTTATACTGCTAGAGATGTAAAGGTCTCTAGTTGTTAGCTTAAAAAAAAGCAAACGGATACATTTCACTAAATGTTTCAGAGATGTATAAGGTCTCCATGCGTCATATCATAATATTAAATAATCATAAATAACAAACATGTAGCGAATTTAATTTCTCATGTGAAGAACAGCAGGAAAATTGTTTGAATTTGAGCCATGAGTGAGCTTGATTAGACCGGTCTCTGCAATGAAAAGAAAAAGCACCAAAAATTTCAGAAATTATGTATTTAAGCACTTTTTCTTAATGTAGTTTTCACACACCCAGATTGCAGATCCTGATGAGGTTGATATTAGGGTGTGCTGCTGCTGTTCAACAGAAATGGACCTGGCAACTTCCCAGTTCTCACATTATAATTGTATAGACATTTAGTTATATTGAACTAGGTAGATCCCGTTGTTGTCAGAATACTAAGTAATTACTTGCCTCTGTTACAAGTTCATATATACTGTACTGGGCTGTACTTGATTGTGATCATTCATTTGCATATCGACGGTGCAAAGGAGAAACCTGTTAAGCGACATTTTGGTAATTGTCCAGGAGAGCGTTTTAAAGTTTTATTTTTAGGAAAAAAAATCGTATTACTTTCTGTGGCCGCTTTAGAGACTTGTGTTCTTTGAACGTACTTTGTCAAATTGTCCTATCTATGAAATAGTAATAACGTTATTTCAATAAACTTGGAACCTTCTGAAATAAATGTCGCTTAATTGATATTGACCTAAGAATTCTCCGAAACGAGCCTTTAAGCGACCCTACGGTTTATAAATAAAATTATTTTAGTCAGAAAAGTGTCGCTTACAGGGCAAGGTAATTTGTATGACATGCAATTAACCGACAACAGTAGCACTTGAAAAAAAAAACTTAAGCGACTATGTATATAAATGTGTATGCTTAAGTGACACTGTCTAAATTTTAGTCAATAATTGCGTCGCTTAACATCCCTGTCTTTAAATTTGACCATTATTTCATTATACCTTAAGCGACATTGAAGTCGTCAGATCTCAGTTTTACTTGGCTTAAACGTCGCAGAAAAAAAAGCCGGTTCCGTCAATATATAAAACTCATTTTTGACCAAAATGTCGCTTAAGGGGTTTCTCCTTTCCACCGTCGATATTACTTATTTATTATGGTCAGGGTAAAACAAAACAGGCAACCTAAGTCACAATTCTGTTTGTGACAAATCTAAAGAATCTTGGTGGATATACTGACAATCCTGGAGCGCGCCTGTGAGTGCCTTCAACTGTGTTCTTCATTTATACTAACTAAAGTACATAGAGTTCTTAACATTACTGGTATGATGTGGTGTAAAGAAGAGAATAATAGCATTCTCTTGTGCCAGGGGCCCAAACCCTCTTTGTAGTACCTTCCTTTGCTTTATTGATCATAGATTAGCGCAGATATGTAGTGCTTTGAAATATAGAACCGTATTACTTACGTAATTTAAGTCAATGATTGCTTGACATGTTTCCACCCGTTCAGAGAGTCCTGATAGGTGAATAACCCAGTTTGATAATATTTTATGGGTATGAGTCTTACATCAATTACGTTACCAATTCATGACTGAAGCAGAAATATCATCAGACCAAACCTGCTTTCCAGGCAAGTCTATTGTCAGAAGTGCCACAAGAGAAGTCCCTCACAAGCACTGGGCCGGGAAGAATACAATCTCCATCTAGCTGATATTTACAATCTATTGTTTTAGTACCTGTGAAGGAAGAAGAGTTGTCGGATGAAGAGGCGTGTGTGAAGGAGGAGTGTGGAGAGCGCCGACAGCCGTGTGGAGTGAGCGCGGCAGCCATGCTGGCCGGCCTGTACACCGACCACGTGGTGAAGGACGAGCTCGTGCTGGGGCCGGAGCGCCCGCACCGCCCCGTCGTGCCGCTGGTGGCGCAAGGTCAGTACATTGTTTCTAATAACAGCTCAAAATACAAGTATGCACCTCTCACTTACCAATTTAATGTTTTTAGACATTTCCATGCCAATAGTGATTTTGTTGTTTGGGTGTTAAATAATTGAAGTAAGGACGATAACATGCATATCCATATTCTGTGTAAAACATCTGTTCATCAAATAACGCTTTTGCAAAACACTTGTCGATATTATTACCTTTAGTTCAGTATTGTTTGTGATGTCGCAGCTAGGCGCTCGTGCTCGGTCAGGCTGGAGCGCCTGCTGGTGGACGCGGGGCGGCGCACCTGCCGGGTCGGGCGCCGCACGTACAAGCTGCACACCACGAGCGAGCCCGCCCATACACCCGCACCGACCCGATACGCCACGCTCTACCGATGTCACCATTGCGACAAACGTTTCACGAACAAGTCGGCTCTAGAGAAACACGTACACACTCACCTGACAGCATGTTCACAGACTTCATCCCGCGAGGACATTGGTCTAAAATATAAACAAAGGATACACGGGAACAATAAAACTTATAAATGTAGCCGTTGTGAGTACAAGACTAGTAACAAAACAAGATTTTATAGACACCAAGGCATTCACACAGATGAAAGACCTTTTCAGTGTAGCTACTGTGAGTACAGGACCCGCCGCAAATACAGTTTGCGAAGTCACCTGATGAAACACACTGATGAAAAACCCTTCATATGTGACCTATGTGATTACAGATGTAAGTTGAAGAGCACCTTACGGAATCACTTGATGACACACACTGGCGAGAAGCCGTTCAAGTGTAGTTACTGTGACTACAGGTGCCGTCGAAAAGCACACTTATGGACTCACGAGATAAAACACACTGGGGAAAAAGTTGAAAAACGCTTCAAATGTGACTTATGTGATCACAAATTTAAAGCGAAAACCCTCTTACGGCGTCACATGATGACACACACTGGCGAGAAGCCTTTCAAGTGTAGTTACTGTGGCTATAAGTGCAATAGAAAATGCCAATTAAGGAGTCACGAGATGACACACACTAAAGAAAATTCCTTCAAATGTGACTTCTGTGATTTTAGGTGCAAACAGAAAAACAACTTACGGCTACACCAGATGACACACACTGATGAAAAACCCTTCAAATGTGACTTATGTGATTACAGAAGTAAGCAGAAAACCAATTTACGGACTCACATGATGACTCACACAGGCGAGAAGCCTTTCAAGTGTACTTATTGTGACTTTAAGTGCAGCCAGAAGGGAAATTTAATGAATCACGAGATGACACACACTGGCCAAAAGCCTTTCAAGTGTAGTTATTGTGGTTACCAGTGTAGTAGGAAAGACAGCTTGCGGGTCCATGAGATGACACACACTGGCGAAAAACGCTTAAAATGTAATAAGTGCGATTTTAAATGTATACTGAAATTTTCTTTACGGTTTCACCAGATGACACACACTGGCGAGAAGCCTTTCAAGTGTAGTCACTGTGACTACAAGACCATTCGGAAATCTAACTTACTTAGTCACGAGATGACACACACAGGGAAAAATCGGTTTAAATGTGACAACTGTGGTTACAGCTGCAAACAGAAACATGAATTACGGCGTCATCTAATGACACACACTGGGGAGAAACCTTTCAAGTGCAGTTACTGCGATCACAGGTTTAGTCAGAAAGGGGACTTAAGTATTCATGAGATGACACACACTGGGAAAAACCGGTTTAAATGTGACATTTGTGATTACGGATGTAAACGGAAAACTAGCTTACTGCGTCACTTGATGGCTCACACTGGCGAGAAGCCGTTCAAGTGTAGTCACTGTGACTACAGGTGCCGTGCGAGTGCGGCCTTACGGTGTCATCTCATCACTCATACTGATGAGAAGCCTTTTCAGTGTGGTTATTGCGAATACAAGTGCAATTTTAAATCAAACCTCAATGTACACATGAAGAGACGACATTCTGATAAGAAGTGATGATGTAATGTGTGTCACGTGACGTGTAGAGCAAGTCTCCAGGGCCGCTCTCCGCGCGTTACTGATCAGTGCTTAGACATACGAATGGTTAAGTCTATTTATCGTTATGTACACGGCACTTGAAATGAACGTATTACGAATAAATTAAATATTATTTTGACTTACATTTTTATTTCCCTTTTATCCCATTCTCCAAATCTTGTTGCAGAGAGCCAGCTTGCGGCTATATGGGCGCCTTCATTAAGCGCTGCAGATGTGTTTTGTAATTGTAATTAATGAATTCAGGAATTTGTATGAGCAACATAATTATGTAAATCAAAATACACAAACTAAACAAAGCTATTATTATAGTTACTAGGCATAGATATACAATAATAACGGGATACACAGTCCGCCGGAAAAATTGGCACAAAAATTAAGCTGCAAAGTATGACAGTGCGGCTAGTTGCCTGCTTAGTCGACTTTGGGCCGCGAGTAGTGACTGTCAACAATATGACAAAATGTGCCGTGAAGAACTGTAAAAAGAACAATGCGAAAGTCAGGAAAAAAGATAGCATATACTTCTTTCGGTAAATTGTATGCATAATATAAGAGAATTTACGAATATTCCTCGTATTTTCATGGTTTTAGTTAATTTAATTTGTTAGTATAAAATGAAATGTCATGTAATGTGAGGAGTCAGTATTAGGTCAATAATATTTTTATTTTATGGTACCCAAAACGTAATTTTTAAATTACAAAAGAAATGTATAGTGACGTCTGACGCTAAAAAAAATGCAGCTACGGCAAATAATTTAAATTTTTTATTGATTACTAAAATGGTATAAGCAGCTAATTTATAGTATCAGGTATTTTTTAATATATTTTAATTTAAGATTCCCACATAATCTTCAGCGATGGTTACTATGGACCAATATTATAGCTCGAGATCGACGTGACGCACTCTATAAGCCTAGTCACGCGAGTGTCGTATGCTTCGCTCATTTTCCGGTATCTGAAATATATACCACCAGCGAAGGAGTGCATCGAATTGTAGCTACTGCTAAACCTGTCTTTAACGTAAGTTAATTCGTCTTGCTTAGTTTCACATTATTTTCTCTAAAATAGTCGTATGGCCAGCATTTATTTAGTTAAAAAAACTACGCGTTTTTGTTGCATAGATAATAGTCATTGTCTTCAAACCAATTATTATGCAGGTTATTATCTGTGTCAGTGTAAAAAAAACAATATAACAGTAGAAAAATATTATTATCCATGTCCTCAGGTCCTAATTGACCTGGTGTCGCTATAGCTACTACAATGTAATACTAGCATAAGTAGCATACCAATGTAAAATAAATAAATAAAACTACTTAGAAGCTAATAGTGACAAATATTATGCTGTAAATAAACGTATTTATTTTGATATTTTCTACTTCCTAATTCACATACGTCGTCTGTCACAATTATTTGAATTACCAATAAAGCTACTCCCATCATTCTCTGTTCATTTTAGATGCCAACCGTCAGGAGCTGTCACAAAACGTCTAATCATAATTAAAATATGGTCATAAGTTTGAAAAGTTTTTACTTAAATAAGACTTCAATGTGCAGATTTGACACTTAATGTTTACGGCATTAAGCACAAGTTTCTACGAATTTTGTATCCTAAAGTAAATACATAAGCAGTAAGCGATATTATCATCAACCGGACAAAATCAGCTCGTGTCCGAGGGGCCGCACAGAGTGTGCCACTAAGAGGGATGGACATAGTGAGCGGTGGGTGATACCATACGCGAAATATTACCCCGTAATTTACCCTATTTTATGAAACAATATTAAAATGTAATATCAAATATGTTTATGTAAGTGGAGTTTTTAGTTTCTTAGTGTACATTATTTAATTCATATATTTACGAAATAGTATTTAAAAGTGCCTTTTGATTAGGCTGGAACTCCAAAACCGTTTCAATTGCCTAGGCGATGATGTGGACGTATTCAACGACGGGTTTGTGGAAGATGTCCATAGCGCTGGGTCTATGTTTTTTAAGGCCTAACAGACAAATAAGACCAGAAAACTCTCAAACTCCACTCAGAAACTAATGGAAAAAAGGAGTGAACTGTTTCTACAATCCTCAGTTGATGCGATTTTATACCGGCAGCTCAATAGACAGATCTCTAAGTCTCTCAAACGCGATATGCGCCAATTCCGTACCAAGTGTATAGAAGAAGCCATTGAGCGGAACAAGGGCTCTAAAGTTTTTGCAAGGGATCTGTCTGTTGGGCAAAGCCAGCTCGCCAAATTAAAGACTGAGGATGGTAGAAACGTCACATCCAAATCTGAGCTGCTGAGTGAGATAGAGGGTTTTTATGGACAGCTGTACACGTCAACTAGCAGACCCGAAGTTGATCTAGCTGAAGACCTCAGAGCTAGACTGACCCGACACTATACAGAAGACATCCCGGACATCAGCCTGTGCGAGATTAGAATGGCTCTTGAACAGCTCAAAAATAACAAGGCGCCTGGGGAGGACGGAATTACAGCTGAGCTTCTGAAGGCGGGCGGTAAACCGATCCTTACGGCCCTTCAGAAGGGGTTCTGCCTTTTCCCCGAACTTTTTTTATCCGAATTTCATTTGCCAACCAACATTTCGCCGATGGTTCACTTTGACAACCAACAATTAGCAAATTTTTGTATGACAACGTTTCATTTGGCAGAATTATTATAAAACGGATTATTGTAATGACACAATGCTTTTAGCATACTGATCATTTGTCAAATCTTTCACTAGGCCTAACAACTATTACACGAATAACGTTTCACCAGTGTTTGAACTAAGTAAAAAATACACAATTAAACCGATCCTTAAAATTATGATTGCTCATGTACTTGTCTTAGACAAGTATGAAGCTAATTAGTTTAAAAAAACCATAGTAAATAAATATATGCAGAATTCTGACTCCTCTTAGAAACTAAGTATCAGCACTTTACCTGCTGTTGTTGTTGTATAGCATGTTTCTGAACTTGCCTACAAAAAATACCTTTAAAAAACATTTCACAGAGTCCTGTTAGGTACGACGACGAGCGAAGCGAGGAGGAGTGTTAGGTGAAACTGCGACCATACAGCGCACGAGTCGAGCGAGCGAAGCGAGCGTGCCGCGGCAGCGGCCGGCGAATGCCAGAACCGACTCTTTGGTTATTCCCTAGGCATTGCGTTCCCTCATCAGTTTCATCTAAATTACTGTTTAGAACACGACTTTTAATTGTTTATCAACATTAATATAAAACCCCGTGTAAGCTGTTATTAAAAAAACATAAACATACCTATATAAAATTTACCCCAAACTATACCCAAAAACATTGGTAATTATTTAGTTAACTAAATGCCAGCTAAACCATAAACCACATGAAAATATGTGTTATAAAAAGTTCCAATTAAAAACCAAGCCCAAAGATAGAATTGCCAACTATTTAGTTGCGAAATGAAACGATTTCATAAGATTGATCTTTCGGCGAAATGACTTCATGCGAAAAATTGGTCGCCAGGTTATACAGAAGACCGAAGAATATAACCTGCCCCTCTGTTTAGCGTTTGTGGACTACGAGAAAGCCTTCGATTCGATCGAAACCTGGGCAGTACTACAGTCTCTCCAACGGTGCCAAGTCGACTACCGATATATCGAGGTGTTGAAGTGTTTGTACGAGAGCGCCACAATGTCAATCCGACTCCAAGACCAGAGCTCGAAGCCTATTCTTCTGCAGCGGGGAGTTAGGCAAGGAGATGTCATCTCCCCTAAGCTGTTTACCGCAGCACTGGAGGATGTCTTTAAGACTCTGGACTGGAGAAGGCTGGGTATCAACATAAACGGCGAGTACCTCACTCACCTTGGTTCTCTAAATCATCTCCGAAAATTGTTTGTACGAATATTACATCGCAACCAATTTTTCGCATAAAGTCATTTCGCCGAATGATCATGTTCCAATTGAATTTTATGAAATCGTTTCATTTCCCAACTAAATGGTTGGCAATTCTATCTTTGGGCTTGGTTTTTAATTGGAACTTTTTATAATACATATTTTCATGTGGTTTATGGTTTAGTTGGTATAATATACATTTAGTTAACTGATAACAAAACAGTCGGTTCTGGCGCTTCGCCGGCCGCTGCCGCGGCACGCTCGCTTCGCTCGCTCGGCTCGCGCGCTGTAAGGTCGCAGTTTCACCTAACACTCCTCCTCGCTTCGCTCGTCGTCGTACCTAACTGGACTCTGTGAAATATTTTTTTAAAGGTATTCTTTGTTAGGCAAGTTCAGAAACACGGTTGGGCTAAAAAGTTTCCACATAAAGGTACGAAAAGGATGACGAAGCGTTATTCGGCCTAGTGAAAGATTTGACAAATGATGAGTATGCTAAAAGCATTGTGTCATCACAATAATCCGTTTTATAATAATTCTGCCAAATGAAACGTTGTCATACAAAAATTTGCTAATAGTTGGTTGCCAAAGTGAATCATCGGCGAAATGTTGGTTGGCAAATAAAATTCGGGCAAAAAAAGTTCGGAGAAAAGGCAGAACCCCCACTCACCTTCGATTCGCTGACGATATAGTAGTCTTGGCTGAGACCTTGAAGGACTTGAGTATTATGCTCGTTGACCTCACTAAAGCCTCCGAGCGAGTTGGTCTTAGGATGAACATGGATAAGACGAAAATCATGTCAAATTCCCATGTAGCACCAACTCCCGTAATAATCGGAGACTTTACACTCGAAGTTGTAGACGAATATATATACCTAGGACAAACTATCCAGTTAGGTAGGTCCAACTTCGAGAAAGAGGTCAATCGTCGAATCCGACTAGGTTGGGAAGCGTTCGGGAAGCTACGACGGGTTCCCTCTATCTGGCATAATTTTTTTGTCCGAAACGCTTAGGACATAACAGGCTTAAATAACAATATTTCGAACATTATTTTGCCCGAAACTATCTTGGCATATTATTATTTACGCCGAGTGTTATAAGACAGAAATTAGATTTGCATATTTTTTTTGGCATATAGCCACATGTTCGAAACTAACCTTGCATTTTTCGTCAGGCAGAATTTGTTGTGAGGGTGAAAATCTCTGCGTGAGCGAGCGAAGCGAGCGAACAAAACCTTCCGGGGCAGATCCGACTCCGACAGGTTAGGTTTTTTTTTAGCAACGTAGAAAGTACTCAGCTCAGTAACACAGTAAGTAACGTGCAGAATATTACTACTACCTTATTATACTATATTGAGAGGTTTTAATTATTCTTTCTCTGTTATGCTAAAACAAACTATGCCGATACTTTTTATGCACATCCAGATTATGCCTCATCATAAATAGGAGCATCGAAATTATGCTCATATAATATTCGGACAACTCGAAATCTGCCACAACGAAATATGCTAAAGTTGAGTATGCCACAACAATTTCTGCACAAACCCCATTATGACTACATAGTTTATGCCATATAGAATTATTCATAAAAGAATTATGCCACAACAGGGTGAACCAGCTACGACACATATTTTCGTCCAATATTCCGCAGTGTTTGAAGACGAAAGTCTTTAATCAGTGTGTGTTGCCAGTGATGACATACGGTACTGAAACGTGGCCGCTTACAATGGGCCTCATAAGAAGGCTCAAAGTCACCCAAAGGGCAATGGAGAGGGCTATGCTAGGAGTCTCTCTGCGTAATCGGATTAAAAATGAGACCATCCGCAGCAGAACCAAAGTAACCGAAATAGCTCTCCGAATCGAGTTGACATGCGAAGTGAAAAATTTGCGAGTGCACAATCGGGCGAAACCACCATTTATACATTATAATAATTTTACGAATGTGAGCAACTATCATACTGAAATTGCCCTTAAATTTTGGGTAATTATACCCTCCTTGCCCTGGCATCCCTCGAACAATAACAAAGTCACTGAATTATTTTCCTTTTCTGAGTTAATGATGGCCTAAATGCTTTCTAATGACTAGTATTCTTATCAGTTTACATTTTGAAATGGTTTGCTAACAGTTTTATTTAGAATTAGACTGAAAAACACTACACCGTGTCCAATAAATCCGAATACAGAACAAATATCGAATAAAAGAAATGGGCAAAAAGATCCTACAGTTATTATTATGTTTTAGGCACTGGTCTTACCGCGAGCTACTAAGCTATGAACTATCGGCTATAAACACGAACAAAAGATACGCAGACCCGTCTAAGTAAAAGAGACACGGCGATACTCGCCCAGCTATCAGCTATCACCGCCGGGCGAGTATCGCCGTGTCTCTTTTATTTACACGAGAGTGCGTATCTTGTGTTCGTGTTTATAGCCGATAGTTCATAGCTTAGTAGCTCGCGGTGAGACCAGTGCCTTATGAATGGCACACTTATATACTATATTCACAACAAATATTTTGGAATAACAACTTTTTTACCAGCCTCAAACGCGTTTCAAACGGATCTTACGCGGCACGCACCATTTTCTTCACATTTGACCCCAAATACCCCTGGTAACCTTTTTTAAATGATCTGGGTTCCTGATTTTATAAAAATGTAGTCTTTAAAGCATGTATTACCATTCAAAATAATCTAATACGCCTAAACCTGGAGGACTGCATGGCAATTCATGTTTCGGCTAAAAAACTGCCAATTTAGTCTGAAACCACGCTGGAACGCCATTTGCCGTCTGTGCTGGAGCTCCGTCTTGTTAGAACACATGATACTCTTTCCCAAGCACCTTTTAAACTTAGGAGCATTTATCTTCTCCACAAATTCGGTTTTATAGAAAAAAACGTAAACTTTAACGCTTTTATCTAAAAGTACTGAAGGCAGTGTAACTCGCTTACATACTGCATCCCACGCCATGGTCGATAGTGAGCTCTGGAACCTAGGACCATTTTTCTGATAGCCCGGAATGTGTTCTATACTTGGTACCCACAATCGCCAATTTTGAACATGATAAGTCTGTTCTACCCCATACGGATTCTCGTAATAAAAATTAACTCGTCACCTGCGTGCCGAGCAAGTATTTTGTTGGCACTTTACACTCTTTTCTTCTTAGACACTGCGGATATGACACATTCATTGTGTGTGGTTGTATTTTATTAAGATGAAAATACTCTTTACTTTACATTACTATTTGATAACCTGTGATTCCTATATTTTTTCTTCACACTTGCTGTCTAAGCGCGCCATTGTTTGCGCGCGCAGCGGGAGTAATAGAAAAGTGAAAATCCCTAGGGAGTAATAGAAATGTGAGTACGTCATTTAATAATGTTATTTCTTAAAACTTATTTTTTTTGTCGGCAAGTGTGATGAAAAACATTGTATGCATCACGGTCGCTAAGCGGAATACTAACTCGAGTCATAAAAGCCCTCCGCCTAACGGCGTCGGGCTTCTCGTTAGTAATTCCGTACTTACCTCCCTTGATGCACAATGTACTATTAGAACTGAGGTAAAATATGTGTATTCGAACTTATTGGACACGGTGTATATTATATTGATTTAAACTTTCACGATTATCACTCATATTTTAAAGACAAACGGGTCTTAATCGCGTAAACTTACGTTTAATTATATCCTGAGTCTGCCTGCGACCACGGGTGTAACGTCATGCCCGAAACGTCAGGATATAATTAAACGTAAGTTTACGCGATTAAGACCCGTTTGTCTTTAAAATACGGTGTATATTTACCTGCGAAAGGTTATGTCCGCGATTTTTCACTCGTTTCTACTTTTACAGCCTAGTATTTCGCATCGCATCATATCTAGAAGATAAACGCAGATGAAATTGTTCAGAATAAGCCTCGGGATAACTTGTTTGTGTCCACTTTCACAATGAAAACATTTAATTTCACTCCCACCT